>VXBW01005457.1:91142-150082 GCA_013400375.1 Thinocorus orbignyianus | reverse complement strand
GTGGAAGATCTAGGCGAGCGCAGTCCTCGGCCTCGGCTTCTCTCAGAGGGGCACCCTTTCCTTGGGCAGAAGGGAGGCTCGGTGGCGAGGGTGCACGCAGAGGGGCGGCCGGGGCGTGGGAGGGAGAACAGCGGTGCCTCCGCCCCGCGGAGCTCCGCGCAGCTTCCCCCCGAGGGCGCTGACCCGCCAGTGCTCACGATCCCGTCGGCCACCGACCTGCTCTGCCTTCCCGTTGCGCGTAGGGTTGGTGGGGTAGATGGTGGGAATTGAACCCCCGCGGAAGGCGCAGGCTGCGGGGGTGGAGGGGAGTCTCTTCCTCTCCGAGGGGGCTTCAGCTCCGCCGCGTCCCGCGGCGGGTACCGGGGTCACCGCGCAGCGAGAGGGTGGCAGCTGATGCTGCTGGGTTTTGCGGGTCTCGACAGCCCGAGGGTAACTCTCTCCGGAGTGCGGCGAGCAAAAAGCCCTTGAAAATCGAGCTTTCTTGTTCACAAGCTCTTCGCCTGTCTACTGCATAAATGCATTGCTGCTCGCTTCAAACAATTTTGGAGCTGGAGTTGAAGGAACAGAAGCTAGTAACTTATTCTCTTGGCTGGTAAGAGGTTGGAAAGCCACAATTATGCTTCTGCTGAAAAGCATTTGATTGTTTGACTTCCTTTCCTGATGTCTGTCTCCATTGATCTGACATTGGACTGAAAGCTTTACCTGATAGTAATGAAAAATGTTGATACTTAATACCTATTTACCACCTCTATACTTACAGGTACCTTACATTAATGATTTAATCAAGTTAACAAAGGAGTTCAGTAGTATTTAGTGTAAGTGGCATATTGATTCAATCTGTAGATGCATTCATTAACTACTGTATAGTCTCTTTCCAGCACACCTTTGCCATCACATGTAAAACAAGTTAGGAGTCTTAACTGGAAGAAGTGTTGTGGGTGTTGTGGTTTTTTTCTTAGAAATAGAAGTAAGCTACTCTATTAGTTCAGTAATAAGATGTTTAAATTTTCAGTTAAGGAGGTAATAAATTACTTTTTCTCAGTTTCAACGAGTTGCAGTTATAATACTAGCAGAGAATGCTGAGAATGAAGACATTGCATACTATTCAAAAGCATGCTATCTAAAACCATTAAAGGGTGGCTGGGTAAACGTTAACACATTGGCATTGCACCATTGCAATAGTTACTGTGTTAACCAGCCCAATGCTTTGTAATTTATAATTTTTAAAATTTCTTTGACAAAGATATCCAAAGTATACTTTGGTATAAGTGAAATAAGACTCTAATATTGACATTCTCATTTTGTTGTACTACTTATTTGCATGTCTGAGTACAAATATGTACAAATGTAGCTCTTTATCTAGCAAATTAGTTCTCCTAGAGGTTGAGATGAGTGATGTGTTAAAAAAAGGAGCAACGTTTTTTTAACACTGTTCTGATGCTGAAGCACAGAATTATTCATTATTTGTATGAATAGTCTCATCAACTTCAATGGGATTAGGAGTTCCTGTGTGAATCATAGGTTCTGATCCCAGCTTTGTTCAAGTGTAGGAAAAGTGTCACCACTTGCACCTTAGTTACGGTATTTAACTCAACTTTCTAATAGTCCGGATGAGTTGAAGGGCATGGATGATAATAAATTTGAACATAATTTTGATAGCATAGATTTGGAAGACCATTTGTAAGTGGCAAAACCAGGAATTAATTACGTAGTTCATTCTTGAGTTCGGCTGAATATACCCTTTTTGAGATACTGGGATATAATGCATTTTGTAAATGCTGTACATGATAGTGAAGACACTGTAGAGATGCTTCTTTGGGTGTTAAATTATTACCACCATTACTCCTGTAAAGTCAGGTACTTCAGCTAGCATAACTCAAAGCATATGGTACTCAGAAGGAGTACAAATATTTCCTGACTATGTATAAATCTCCCTTTTTTCCTCCTCCAGCCCCTAAAATAGGTATAAATGTTTTCTGTTACCAGCAGTATTCCAACATTGATCTGCTATCTCTGCCTTAACAAGTCTAGAAATAAGTTAATAGCTGCCTAATTTTGTACAATTTCACATATGGCAGCTTCTGAAGAAATACAGATTTATTCAACAAAAAATACAATGTGATAATACTATCTAGCTGACAGTACTTGGTTTGTTTTTTTTCCCCAAGTGGGCTTTCTCAGAGCTGTTGGAGCAAATGTGGTCAGTCAAACCCTCATTTACCTCACAAAGGGGAAAAGAACAAGGGTTGCAGGCAAGGTGTAAAGAGAAGGTGTTCTAGAAGCATGAGGCAAAATAACAACGTGAAGTTCTATAGCAGAAGTTCTTGTCCCTAACATTTTCCCTTTGTCTTTATCATTCAGCGTAAGTACTTTCCCTTCTCTTGTTCCTTGCCCTTGGGGCACAGACTCTGGTAAAGCCATCTGCCATTCCTTTGTCATTTTGTTGCATCTGGTTGACAGCTGCAGGTGGGAAATAGGGTAGTTAGAAGTGAGCCAAGATCCTATTTGTTGGGTATTGGAGACCTCTGTTGGCAAGATAAAATGATTATATTTTTATCCCTCTTTCTCATCCAAAACTTGTCTGAGTACTCCTTCGAAGTGTTATAGAAAGCATGAAAAGTGGTCATCAAGCACGAACATCAAATGAAATATGGGAAACTTAGAAGACCTAGGGATTTAGAAAAGCTAAATGAATTTGAAGTTGGGACCCTTCTAAAGTTTCCCTTGGAAGACAGATAACATTGACTTCAAATTTTGATGCTTATATGTATGAGAAACCTGCCAGTAAGCCATAATTTAATCATGCTGCCTCAAGTCTTGTGGTGATGTGACCTTCATGGTGATTTTTTTTTTTTTTTGAAAGAAGAAAGAAATATTTTTCTGACAGATTGACTTTAAAATAGAGTGATGAGTACTACTCAGGAGAGCAAGCAAATGTAGGAATAAATTTTGGAGGAATTACTTCCACAATGCATTTGTTACATGTTCCAAATTTTTTGGTTGGTGTTACCCTCTTTATACATATGCATAGTAGGCTCCACACAATCTTAAAACTACACAACTGCATTTTTTAATGGAAGCTCTGTATCTTGAGTTCAGTATGTTACCCATAATAATTGCTATTCTTGGACAAGTGTATTACCGTTAACCTAAAAAGATGCATTTTGAACAATTTACCAACCTCAAGAATATGTATCCGCAGTTTTCTTTCCTTTAATAAAAACGAGGGTAACACAACTCGACATGGTAAATATTGGTATGCAAATAAGAACTAATAATGTTTAAATGTCTTGAACTTTTGTTTGGTCTATTTGCCTCTCTTTTAGAGGCAAAAAATTCTTCTAGTTACTTCTTACTTGAATGCATATGAGGTGAATGGCTTGTGTCCAACAGGCATCAGTGTAATGCCACTTGATCTAAAGAGAGAACAAATTTTCCCAATGGCAACCTATTATTAAGTGCTGCAGTGTCTGCTTTTTAAGCAGCGCTTTTAACCAAACTGGAGACAGAAACAGGAAACAAGCAGCTGGCACAGTTATGTCTCCTTCGGGACTTGCTTTATATAAAAGTTATTAATATGCCTTAAGCATTTGCATTATTTCTGTCAAAATGTTGTCATGAAAAGAAACCTTTTATTTTTTTTGTAGTCTGAACAGAGGTTTTTTTATTGTACACCAGTTAATTTCTTTTTTGTGTTATAGCCAGCATATAGTCTTTGAGGTTGGTATTTTGGTAGGAACTGGAACAATAAGCACAAAGATTGCATGATACAGTACCACAGGTGTTCATACGCGTCTACTGAAATTATTTGAACATGTTTTGGTCCTACTAAGCCTACTGAAGTGCACTGAAGCTTAAGACCCATAGACCTGCAAGCTTATTTTGGAAGATCTGGTGATTATGAAAGACAAATAACCTAGGAGATATCTGGTATTACATCACAGACCTGAGGCTGTGAGATTGCATCATACACACAATGGTCAGTCAACAAATTTGAAGCCTGATAGAATGTGTAGATGAGTTAGAGAAGTCTGCAATGGTTTGATGCCAGTTCTAAGATACCTGATTATGGAAATCTCTTTTGGAGTTTGGAAGTCCTGATGTTTGATGATGTTGGATTTGACAAGAGTGTAAAAAGGCGCCAGATTTTCTTTTAAATAGAAAATATTTCACAGGTGCAAGAAAATTTCCACACTTAAGTCAACAAATACGTTTTAATATGACATGCTTCTCCATGTGCTTTCTACTCTAAAAGTCTTTGAGGAACATGCCATAAGAACATCATCGTGTAACATATATGGCAGCTCCAAAAGCTGAGATATGAGCGATGAGCTGTCACCATAACCGCAACAGTTTTAATACTGCTTGTTATTCTGTGGTACCTTCTGTTAAGAGCTGGTGTTTCTTTTTTACTCCAACTGTAACTTCAGAATATAACAAGCATAAAAATACATAAATTGTATGCTAACTCCTTTACAATATTAAATCTTCAGGTTATTGCATATTGGAAAAATGTATAGAATGAATGTGGCTTCATTTCATAAAGCCAATATAGTTTTATTGCAATAAGATGGCAAGTACTGAATCTGCTGGCCAATTAATTGCACTGTTCTTAATTTACTTTATTTTTCCATACTTCAGGTGACTTGCTCAGAAAAATAGACTGTTTAGATTGCCACAACTCCGTATTTTAAATAATTAATACAGCTCACCAACATTGCTTCTATTGATAATTCTGCATGAAAAACATAAACATATGAAATTCTTATGATATTCAATTTCTTTTTTGATGTGGCACATCTATATTTTCACACAAAAAAGTAAATATTAAAATTTAAAATAAAACATTTAAACTTACATAGAATCCTATTTTTTAAATGTTGGTGGTATTATATAGATGGTTATAATTACATTAGAATTGTGCTATGTTCTGTTTCTTTAACAATATATTATTAAGGAATATAAAGACTATGAATTGATATGACAGAATAATTACTTGACCTTCAGTTCTAAGCAACTCAGTTACATTTACGGCTTTATTTCACTTGCACACTTCTGTGAAGTTTTGTCTTTTATAGCAATTAAGAAATCATATAAAGTATTTAATTCTTTCCACTGAATAACCCCCTCGCCACCCAGGGTTACTGTGGTGCAAAGTCTCAAAATTTGTCTTCTGTCTAATCTGGATTTAGGAGATCTTCAGTTACTAATCAGCCAGAAGATCTATTTATTAATGATGTGGGGGGTTTATCCATCTTGTTTCTTTGCATTGATAAGAAACATTTCTTTAAACTTTCATGTTCCCTTCACAGTTTTTTTTACTGTATGTCCACTCTTTTGTCTCTGCTATTACTAGAAATTGATTTAGTCCTATATACTTCTGTTCTTATAGACCTTATTTTCTTTGCAGCATTAGCACTGTCCACTTCTCATGCCAACTTTGCACCCTTAGTTTCTGAAGTGTGCTGACTCCCCTTTTCCACTTTGTCATTTGTTTCACAGTACTTTTACATCAAACTGTTGTGTTTGCGTCATCCAGAATTCTTTGAACTTTCCCATTTCATGTTTTTCAGCTTTGTTTGTGTATTGTATTACTTGATGGTATGTCTTCTTTTTTTTACCCATGTCTGATGATTGTCATTGACCCATAGACCATTGCCATCACTAAGTGAGAAATAACCATAAAAATGCAATCTTAGCTTTTCGTAGAGTGCTGACATACCTCTTTGCTCGTTTTGTTCATCCTAGTGGACTTCAGCTCTTTCTTACGCTTCAAAATACAATTTATCTTAAAATATATCAATATTGACACTGAAGTATAATTTCTTCTTATTGATTAGGATTTGTTAATGAGAGTATTCATGCGGTAAAATGTGAAATTGTGTGTTAGTTTATGGTCATTCTGGTTGTATAGATTATCAAGTGTATTGTGCTTGTTATAATTCCATATTGTCAGGTATTTTGCGACTGTTCTTAATCTTTTTCTATATTACTTTCCATGTGTTTTGGATTTCATCCTTTGATTTGTCAGTATCTTCTCCTCTTAAATGATAAAAATTACTTTTTATTAATTTTTTTTAAAATGACATAATTAAATGTCAGTCCTTAAGCTCAAAGGTAGGCTAAAAATGTTTTAAACATTATGTCTCACATCTCACTGAAAGTGTTGTATTATAGTCATGTAAGATATGCAAATTAGGATCAAATTCAAATAGTGTGCTATGTGGGCTGAATTTATTTATTCTTTTCTTGTTATTGTTATTGTTTGTGTTTCTGAATGTTTCTGGTTAACTGACTAAAGCAAAAAGTAAGAAACTGAAAATTAACACAAAGACGCAAATAAATAAAAGGAAAGTAAGTAGAGAAAAAAAAATCTATTGGCCAAGCACCGTATTCTAAATGACTGTTGGAGCACAGTTCATTGATTTAATACCAAAAAAGCCTAATTCCAAATTAGAACTTGCTTTCCATGAGGTTTTCAGATAGTTTCCCTTCATTTTTAGATTTTCTTTTATCATTTGTTTGTTGCCACTTACTAAAAAATACTTGAACAAGACTTTATGGACTGTTCTTTCCTCTTTTTGAGATTATGGCAAAAATTGTCTGATGTAGGATAAGCTTTGTTTATGCTGTTTGAAATGTTTCTATAATAGTCTTTGCCTTCCAAATCATAAACAATCATGTCAACACATCTTGAGAAATTGGTATTCTAAGTGACAGAAAGAGGTGCTGTGTATGCCTGTAATTCATTGCAGAAAGCAGTGGAAGAGGTTATCTTAACCACTAGGCAAACCCATTCTGCTCCACGTTGCAACACAGAAGGAACATTCTCATGATCACCTCTGTTTGGGCTGATATATGGCATATTTGAAAAAGATTATTTTTGTCTGTTGGTTATGTACTTACTTTAGCATCTAACAAGGAAGCAAGATGTGTTAGGGATGTTAAATTTACAAATGGTGATCTCTAACCTAGACTGATAGCAGTCTCTACTTTGGAGAATGAAGGCTATAGAATCTTTGTGTGTATTGTCACCTAAAAAAGAACATGATTTTTAAAGCGTGTGTTTGTGGTTTAGCTTCCAGGAATCCATCTGAAATATTTTAATGGCATTAACAAATACATATTTTGACATGTTGAATGACATGAATTTCTGTTGTTCGTATGACTTTTCCAATTTAAACAGCATTGTGGAAATATAAGGATTATTTTTTTCCTTTATATTTTTCTAGGGAGAAAGGTTTAATTGTAAGCAATGGATGCTAAAGGATTACAAGGAGAAGATAAATTGAAGATGCTCATAATTTTACTGGCATATTTAGTAAGTTAACTTACTAATATTTTTTTTCCCTGGGATGAATTTGAAAAAACTGTATTGGACAAAGGAATGGTGTCTTTTTTTTGTTTTTTTTTTCTACATTGCTGGTGACACTAAAAGTCTTAAACACATATAAACAGACAATTACATAGGCATTTTATCAATTTAAATGTGAGTTTGGTCAGCTGATTTGCATGATTTCTTGCTACTTCTAACATGCAATTAAAAAAATTTACCTTTTGAGCCTCTTCGTGTAAGGACTGGACTGGGACAGAAAATATAGGTGAATATAGTGCCATAAAGGCGGTATAGCTTCACTTCAGAGAAATGGCAAAAATTTTAAGCAATTTGCAGTGGCTGTCTCTTAGTACAATATGCTAAAATGTGTAGTTTAGGAGTTTGGAGTATTCACTTTATCCATGGAACATGGTATAGTACACAATTACATTGCCTACTAAGCGTATTTCAACTCTGACTTGCAGAGACAAGCTCTGGAAGTAAAGGTAATTAACGCTTCATAGCTATCATAAAGCCTTTGGTCTTTCTGAAAACGACTAATACACAAAGTAAGAATTTAGTAGCAATTGCAGAGAGCACTTTCTGTGATGGAAGACTGTATGTTAGCATTTAATTTAAAATTCTATTGAGGGACCTCACAGGGTTTGCTAATGTTCCTGGGGTAGGATTCTAGTGAATATATTGAGACTTTGCATAGCTGATATTACTGCATATGGTATTTCTCATAACCTTAGTTTCCGGTTTTGTCAGATAATGTACTTAAATGCCTTTGAACGCAGAAATGGGATTCTCTCATTGGACACATTAAATATAAAGTGATAATGCAATTTAGAATAAATAGTATTCGTACAGGTTTGGTGTGCTTTTTAAGTTTCCAGAAGGTCTGAGTGACCTTTTAAAATCTCTAAATATTTGTGTTTAAAAGAATAGAATTTAGTTAATTTATTCAGTTGTAATGCCATATTTAAAAAAAATATATATAAATCACAAATAAATGAAATACAACAATATAACATAATGTGACATAGCTTACTGTCCTGAAACTTGTAGCTTCCATAGACAGTCATGTGAATTTTTCATAATGTTGAGTAAGGTGAGGAACTTAAACTCATATTGAAACAATTAAGTGTTTTGACATTACACAAGTTCCAAATATCAAACAGGTCTTCTAAAAACTGTAAAATTATTGCAAGTGGCTGAATACTGACAACCTTTAAAATTCAGGCCTCTTATCCATATTTAGAGTTAGATTATTAACTTTCATTGACATATTTAAAGCTTTTTTTTATAATGCAAAAAGTTACTGTTAAGATAAAAACATTAATTTATTCCTTAGATTTAGAATTCATATAAATTATATGTTAATCACAGATTAATTGTATGTCACTGAGTTTACTTTTTTTTACTTTTTTTGTTTCCCCTTCAGCTAAGTAGGGTAATTTGTGAGACTGGCGATTGCAGAGAGCAAGAATTTAGGGACCACACTGGGAAATGTATCCACTGCAAACAATGTGGACCTGGAATGGAACTCTCAAAGGTAAGCAAATCCTGCTTTCTTGAATTTACTTGGTTTCGAATAAGTGCATTTACGTACGTGGTTAAAACAATAGATAGCTGTATTTATATGGAAATACTTTTTTATGGTTTTGGCATTTGAACCTTTTACAGTTTTTCAAGCACCATGTTTACTTGTTCTCTTTATATAAAATGCTTAGTTCAGAAAATGATGGTGCCATTAATAAATTAAGCAGTACCATTAGAGCATCTGGGTACAGGCTCTGAAATTAAAATGATTTTTTTTAAAGTGAGTTAGTACTACAAAAGAGAAAAAAAAAACCTCAAGGAATTAAGACTGAATAACTTCACTGTGTAGAGGAGAGCTCAAAAAATGAATTTCAAACTAGTGATTGGTACAGACCACTGAAATGAGGAGTGCTTGGTCTTTACAGTGCAACTTTTAGAATTAGTTCTGGATTTTAGGTTAAGTTGCCACTATAGGCAGTGTCTAAGTATATTCTCTACAACTTGTTCTAACAGAATGGTTTATAAAAAAAAAAAATAAATAAGGGCATAAGCACATAAATACAGAATAGGATTCAAGTGAGAGCGGAGATACTTCCTTAGAACATCTGGGAACTAGGTGACTGTTCTGTTTTCACTAACTCAGTGGTTGGAGCACTTTGTATTGGAAAGGTAGACTCAAGTGAGTTACAGCCTGTTTGCTTTACAGCTTACTGAAAATACTATAAACCTAATCCATATTTTTATGCCATATCAAGTAGTTGAGAAAGTTTAGGCCAGGAAAATACATGGTAATATATAGAAATCACACAAGAAGTCCTTGTTGATATCATGGAGAAGGAAATATTTTTATTTTGAGCCTTATGTAAATGTTTTTTGTCTTAGAACAAGTATATCTGTTCCAAAAGAAGATCTCAATAAAAGTTTAGGACATGACAGATTTTTGTAGGAGTGCAGAAGTGAATCAATGGAGGGATATGGTGACTGAAGTTATGGTCTGGGATTTGGTAGAACTAGGAAGTTAACTTGGTAAAACTTCCAGTAAAATTGCAAGTCTGAATGGAAGTCATGAGGGGGATCTTAGTTGCTTTCAGCACAGAGAAAGTAGGTGCTGCATATAAGCAAAAATAGGTAACAATGAAGGAAAATACAGCTGAAACAAGAGGGAGGGAGGGATGTGGTGAGATTCACAAACTCAATCACCAGTGTCCATCTACTATACCTACATCTTGCCCATTGTTAGAGTGTAAAGTTGTGGCCTAAGCAAAACTGTGTAGTCTGGATACCTGGTAGGTGGGGCCATAAAGCAAGAAAGAAGTAGATGCCCTGCCCAGTGCCTCTGTCTATAGAAGGACAAACTCTGTTTCGTACGCTTCCTGATAGTGTAAAAAGGATAATAAAGGTAGAATTTAGGGTATTATTTAGGAGTGAAATTTAATTTTCAGGGTTGCTTTTGTAAGCACGTTTGTTATATAGGTCCAGGCTGGAACTTGAAATGCTATTTTTGAAAAAAATTTAGCATGAAGCATTACTAAGTCTGCTGCATATGTGTATTTAAACAACAGGGAAAAAGAAGCTTTCAGTTTGTGCCTTCATATTTCCTACTATATTCAGATCTGAAAAAAGCACCAGTATTGTGGTTTGTGGGTAGGTGGAGTTTGAAGAGTTTTACTGAAATTGAGTGATATATTTTCCTCTTCTCTCCACCCCCTGTAGCTAGCATTCAGTACATTAACAGAAATACTTAAGTTTCACACTTCAGTGAGGACTGGCTTCTGTGTTAGGCAGTGTTAGTTAAGGTTTAGTCACACAAACAATGTTGTTAAGTAGAGATTTGAAGATGACTAACGGTGTGGATGTGGTTTTGTTTAGATGTTTCGGTTTTTTCAAACTGACCTTAAGTTTGAGGACTGAAAGGTTCTTTGTCTGCGTATGTGTTTTAATTTGTAAAGGTACTTGTAAATATGGCACTTTTTAACAGTGGTCCTACTAAAGCCACTAATATAAAGTATTGTATGCATTGATGTAGCATACTTATCTAGTTGACAAATAAAAACCAAAAACTAGTGCCTTCGGTACTTACAGTTTTCTATCGATATAATAAAGAAATGCTAAACTAAAATAGGAAGGTCATAACTTGAATAGTGTACTATTGCAAACTATGTTTTTACTTCAACTGTTTTTGTTTAAATTCTGATAGTCCTGATTCTTAGGACTAGTTTTCTGAAAATACAAATGCTTAATTTCAATGTCTAAGCAATTACTTTCCCAGACTTGAATAGGCTTTCAACTACTATTTTCTTGCTACTACACCAGAACTGAAATAACTAAACAGGTTTTGCTCTAAACCTAGATGTGAGAGGAAGCATAATTTCCTTTATGAATAGAGCTACAATTTTCTGTGAATCATAGCAAAGGATGTGATGCTGTGACTGTTACTGAAATGCAGTTGAGAGTAGTCTTGCTGAACTACAACTTGAAGAAACAAAGTATGTTAAGTCAAAGGTCAGAATGCAAAGGGAAGAGGGATTTAATGATATACTTGAAGTAATTTGCAGCACAGAGGGAGTTTTGTTTGCTTGGGTTTTTTACGTGTGAGAAAGCAGTGATGTAATCACGCTGTAGTTTAATAACAGTTTCCTAATAACAAATTATATGTCTGTTTTCCTGTCAAATATTTAGTTCTCATGGATAAAACTAGTTATGCTGCTGTGTGTGAGAGTGAGTCTGTATGTCTAAGTACATAGTAAAATAAACCGTTACCAGTATACTTTTCCCCCTGCACTGTTTTAAACAATTGACTGACAGGTTTCTTTTCCACATTACTAACAAACCCTCAGCCTATATCGTTGAATACAAAAGGCCAGCTACTGGGTCATGCAGCAGTGGACCGTGTGACAACTGATGTAAACATGCATCCCTATTTCCTTCCTTCAGAACTCAGTTCAGGTAGAACTGCTGAGTAAGCTGATGCAGACAGATCCAATATCAAGGGCTGTAGAGCCATTACTTCACTCTTATTTATGAGAAACTACTTCATCTTAGTTACAATCAAAGTCTGTAGATTTCTTTCTTGTTATTGCTGACTAGACAAAAACAGGAGCTGTGTTACTTTCAAAAGCCAAAGTAAAGTAGTCTAAACTGTGGAAGGAAAACTGCAGCTGTCAAAATAAAAACAATAAATACTGTGGTAGAGATGGGTACTGTAACTTAAATACAGTGCCACTGCATTGATCAGCAACCAGTCTAGAACATGAGTACGCTTGTGTATTTACTGTCTTCCTTTTGCCTTCGTTAAAATGAGGATGTTGTTACCTAATTGTGGGATCTGGCATTTTTTCAAATTTCAATGGGTTTGGTTTATTTGTGGCTTTATAAAACCCAGTTAAGTCAGCAGTCATTAGTTGTCCCTACACGTAAGGGAAGACAAAGTGGCTCCTGAAGATCAGACTTCGCAATCTTAACACAGGCTACATGGGTGACTTAAGGTATGGTTAAAACCTAATAAAATCTGGTCCTGTGTCACAGTCCAGTCTGTTCCCATGTCACCAGATACATTCACACGCACCATGGACTTGCGTCAGTGGTATGGATAAGTGTTCAGGGTGAAACACCACCTGTACAGAGTGGGTCCATGTATGTATATAACTTACATATGTATGTGTGTATACATACTTGTTTTTGCAACTATTAACTTGAAAATTTTTTTATGTGATCTTTGTTGCAATACTATGTGAGCATTTCATAATAATACCTTTCTCAGTCAGAGAAATCCCACTGCCTTTTCTAGGTCTCTGTGCTACTGTCTTATGTATGAATTAACTTGCTGATGGTAATGCAGGAAGTTTATGGTGGAAAAGAGCAGCTAAAGGCCACAGAGTGGAACAAGGGGATGGAGACTCTCTCTATACAAGGCACCACATGGACAAGACAAGGGACAATGTGTACAAATTTTACCAGGAGAGAGGTTTTATCTCTAGATAAGAAAGACATTTTTTACAGAAAGAACAATCGTTCATTGGAACAACATGTCCAGGAATGTGGTAGAGTCGCCATCATTGGAGATTTTTAGGATGCAATTGGGCAGGGTGCTAGATCATCTTATCTTCCGGTCCCATGAAAGGTTGGACTAGATGTTCTTTCAAGGTTCCTTCTTACCTGGGCTGTTCAGTATTTCCATGACGAGTGTTTAATTTTAGTTGCAAACTAGTACTCAGTCTATTGGATTGACCTTCCTGTCTACATAGATAAGCAACTTCAGACACCCTTTATTGCATGAAACAAACAAAAAAACCCTAACAAATCCCCCATCTCATGTAACTAGTTCCAAATCTAGACTATTCAGCTTTAGCTGTCACAGTTTAGTGGGGTTCTCTTTTTCAATAATGTTTTAAATGTAATTCTTTTTTCCTTAAAATAAGAAAAAATAGTACACCTTCAACTTTTCTTTTCTAATTCCCTATCAACTGTTCTGACAGCAGTGCTGCAGATGTTGCATTAATTTAGAACTAAAATCAGTTGATCACTCTGTTAATTGCATTTTTTTATAAAGTACTTTTAACAATGCCATCATAAGAAAGACAACTTTGTTATTTTATCAAGAAATTAGCGTTGATGAGGAAAGGAGTAAAAGCTGCTTCTCCTGTTTGTTTGCTTCTGTTTGTTCATTTGAAAAAAACCAAACCCTACATGACCTTTTCTCGTTAATATGTATCTGTGGTAATGTTTGTGAAACCTCTGAACCTCTGAAATAGCTTAATTTTTTTGAGTGCGTGGGGGGATTGTCTGGGGCTGTTCTTTAGACTTAGAGAGGGATATTTTTGGTGATTTTATTTTAAACAGTGATTTCTTCTAGGGTGGGAGACCAAAATGATTGTATTGATTCAAAATGAAGTGTTTCCTTCATGTGGCTCAACATTATTTCATTTCTCGTTCATTTACTAGGAAACAAGGCATCATGTGGTTAAGTAAGTTGTTTAATATCTTTCATTCTTTAAGTGGTTTCAAGTTGCCAGTGCCTGAATATAGTCATTGGTGTGGCTTGATACTATGAGCCTTTTCTGTCTTGTCTTACCAGTAATGTGTTTTTGTATAAATTAAACCTCATATATGATTCAAATTTATATAGATCGCAATTAATGCAGAAAAAATAAACTGGGGTAGTTTGGGTTTGGGCCTTTTCCTGAAAATGTTCCAGTATAGAAATGAGAGTCCTTCCAGTCTTTTCACCATAATTTGCTTTTTTAAAAAAAAAAACAAAAACAAAACAACCAAACATTCATAACTCTCTATAGCTTCCGTATATTGTTTTTATTTATATATAAAAAAAGCAACCCATATTTCAGTTTCATCAAGCTTATATTGCAACTCAGAACTTTGAATGGAATTCTAGATTATGTCAACAGATCACATCTGAGGTTGTAGTTCAGAAACATTGAAATGAGAGTTTTGGCAATAGTGAATTCTTTCCACAGTGCCCTACCTGTGCAGTTATGCTGAGAAAGCAGATTTTTAGAGTGTTCAATGGAACAGATGATTGAACTGATCACTTCTAACCTGGATCAGTCCAGTCGTCAGATTCACAGCTTGGCCTCATAATCAGTTGTATCAGTACTGTTGAAGACAATGTATGACAAGGAAGAAAAAGCAGAGATGAAAGAGAGAGAGTGGCTTCAGACAGCATTGTCACCAAACATATGATGATAAATACTGTCATCAAGAGACTGCTGCTGCACAGAGACCTTATGGGGCGGAGGAGCTTGATGGTTGCTGAGGCAGGGCTATGTGTCATAAGTTGCTTCCTTACACCAGGTGTATGGTGAAGGAAAAGGAGACCTGCATCCTGGCTCAGAAAAGGAGTTCTGAGTTAAAAAGCAGTGTTCTGTTTCTGCTCCTGAACATAACAGTCCTCATACACAACATAAAAGTGTGGCATGTCTGAGTCTGGTGTGTTGTCCCAGTGAAGTTATTGAGAGCAGCTGCTACCATGTTTAGCAGTCACTTCCTAACTTTTCAAAGTAAGAGAGCTGATTGTGCGGAAGCCTGCCGTATCTCAGGTCAGGAGAGGCTAACACGTGTTTCTGGGTCAGTCTCCTGGAAGCTGGAGCAGCTGCATGTAGACATGTCAAATCTTAATCACTGAGCATGAAACTTTTCTGACACTTACTTTGCACTTTGCCACAGCAGCTAAATTTGACATGTTTGCAGCACATTGTTGCAGACTGTCCTGCTCAGAGACTTCTGCTGATGGATATGGCTGATTATTGGATTCTAAATGAAGCTGATCCAAAGCCTTAAGGTACTCTTGGAAGCTAAAACTGTGCTATTTAACAAGGCAGTATACTCAAAGGTGTTACTAAAAACTTAATTTCCTAGCGCCAGTGTAGTGCTGCAACCTGTTATATGACCTGACATCAATTAAAAGTGTCTCAATGACTGGAAGGCTTTTTCTTGGGAATACTCAAATATTCTTGTGATCATCGTGGCCTAAGTGGAACTTCTCTCTGCTGTACTGTCGAGGGACTTACGTAGGTTGTGGATAATCAGTGGAACTAGAAACAAATTCTAAAATGCACTTGCAGATTATGATCTTAATAATGCCTGAAAGCATTTTTTAAATGAAATTTGAGGTTATTTTAATTGAAAGAATGTTTAAAATCTAATTTACTCTTCATTTACTTTCTGCATTGCATTCAACTTTTAGGGAAAAAACATACTACTTAACTCCATTACCCTTTATAGTCTGCTATACTTCTGGCAGTTCTGTCTGAGTCAGTGTTTGGGTAGTATGTACTGAAAGAAAATGTTAACACTGCCGAGGTAATACTTTAAGAGGTGTCTGTATTATTGTATGCTTTTGATATTTTTTAGCTTGAAACTAAGTTATGAGTTTAGTTAACTAGCTTGCTACGGATTTCTACGTTGCTTTGCCCAGCCATCTCACTTGATTACTTAGTGAAACCCATTTCTAAACAAAGTTATTATGGGGATATATACATAAAAGTTAATGAGATGTCATGATACTTTGATGGTGAAAGCTGTATAAATATCCAGAAAATAGAAGGACATTTGAATTTTGAGTTTGTTTATTATTTTTTTTTTAATTAATGCAGTTTTCTAAATTAGCACTTGGGTTTTCATGACTTGTACTGTGTAACATTTGAGAGATAAATTTTTCATTAATGTTACCTGGTATCATTGATAGTAGCACTGAAAAGGGAATAGTGGACTAAGTGTGCTTCACAATATGCTTCACAGCAGGAGAAATAAATATAGTGTATATTTACCTGCCTTCTTTTTTTTTTTTTTTCCTGGCACAAAAATAGAAAAAAAGTGGTGTTTTGTTTTGTTTTTTTTTTTTTTAGTGTAACTAATCAAGATTACCAGATTTATTTCTCTTTTCTGTAGTCCTGAGGTGAGCTGCCACAGATGATGAGCCCTCTTTTAAAAATATGAGTGGGAGGATCGAAAGGATAAGGGGAGCTGGGAATTATTATTACTCATCAGTCATATAACTTGACAACTTCATAAACAGAGCACTAAGAAAATCCGTGTACATCAGTTTTGCTCATGTACTGATAAAAGATGAACAGGCGAATTTTTGTATTTTTGCTGGGCTGCTAAATTATAAAGTCCAAGATTTCAAAGGATTTGAATCCATCATCTAAATTATATTCTTCAGTTTTGGGAATGTGGTTAATTGAATACAGATCTGTTTGAAGTTATGCCTGGTTTACAAGCTTAAATATTTATTTGCACCTGCCAGGCAGTTAACTACCTCAAATATTATTTGAACATAAAAAGCACATATATAAAAAAGCTGTAGTTGTTATGAATTATATCTGCAGATTTTCTGGCAAGGACTTAGAAGCCATCTTTGAAAAGGCTGGAGACTGTAAATTCCTTGGGCAGAAGATTTCTTTATGTTGCATCCACTGTTTTTATAGCTTTAAAGTAAACCATTCCATGTTAGAAAGGACCACTGAATGTATCCATACATCCAACTCTAGCAAAGCAGATCTGATAGAGCTAGAAACAATTTACTCAAGTTTGGTGGTTTGGGCCAGTGAGTTGAAGGCATTTAATTTAAACTTTATTTCCTGGTGGTTGCTTGTTTTAATCTGAAACTTCAAAGGTAGTCTGGAAAGGAAAACTTATAATTAAGTTAATTTAAGCCTCATATTTGAAAGTTTGCTAGGACTTGGGAGAGACTGATTCCAAGTGATCTATCAAAAGATACGAATGTACATGGTTTCACTGAGCTATATAGTGAATCCTATAGCAGTACTATTTGGCTGATGTAAACAGAAAAGTGCAGGTATTTAGAAAGAATGTCTAAAGGAATAATGAGAGTCAATGAGAATTTTTATTTACCTTAGGGAAGAGCAAAATTTCATATTACTAGCAGAAGTCAGTCTGGATCTAGTTCTCACTGTTAATCATGTAGCTTTGTACGCAGTCTCACAATTGCATGAATGAAATTGAGTGTAGAACTGAACAGAGTAAGCTTTTTCTTTTTTTTTTCCCCAGATGACATAAAATAGAACTGCTAGAATCGCCATTGTTTTGGCGTGAATACCTAGCAGAAATTGGTGGGTTTAAAATAAAATGGTAGAAAATATTCTGTGGCTAGAGTAAATTTCTTTTGAAATTGAAATATTTTTATTCCCTTTTTCCTACCTACTTTATTTAGGGTTAATATCTTGCAGGAGGAGCATGCTGTACTGTGTATGAAACAGTAACCAAAAAAGCATGCTACAAACTGCAATGATTTTTCTGTCTCCTCCTTAATCTGAATTAGAGTCAATAGTAAGAAACTACATTTCAGCTAAAAATTAAACTTAAAATTTATTTTTAAAATTCCTGGCTTTAGAGACAGAGGAAGAAGACTATTTTTAGTGTCCATTTGTTTGTTGCTTTCTTAGAATTGTTCATTATCTGTGTACTTGAGTGCTTGCTTTTCTTCAGAGGACAGTGAACAAATTCTTAACATAAAGGAGAATTGAAAATTCTGAGAATGTCTGAAAATAAAATGCATCTGCAGTTGTTTATTGTTACTTTATTACTGCAAACTAGAGGCATTTAAAAATATATATTGGCCAACTCTATCACAGAGCTTGTTCCATAGATGCTTTCTCAATGCAAAATCTTGGAGAATCCTGAATGCATTTCTAAGGTTCAAAACTTTTTTTTACTGCACCAGATTTATGTAGGTGGGTAAGTTTGGAAGAAGTTATTTGTATGCGTTGAGCATGCATGTGTTGTGGACAAAACTGGTGAAAACCATCTCTTACATTGCCACAGCTGAAAGTTTCCTGCAGTTTTCCTGCTGGGAAGATGCTCTGTTCTTCCACTGAAACCACATACTGGAGTTTGTGGTCCACACACTGTGCCTTTCCCACCTACTCACTTCCCTCTAGGTGTTTTGTGGTGTGTCACTAATGCATCGAATCTAACTCTGAAGTACTGCAAAAAAAATAATACGATATTCAGATGATAAAAGAGAATAGCAACTCCTAGCAACTTGGTAAGTCTAAGAAATTGTGACATAAAAATGGAATAGATTGGTAGCTCTAAATAATCAGTTTGTAGAATTCAGTCCCCAAACTGTTACATATTGTGCAAAATGTTTCTCTTTGAAGCCTCTCAGTTGTATTAGGTGTCCTTTTGTAAATGAATGGAAATAATTACTTTAAACAGCTACACTTGGGATAAATAACCATAATGATATTCCTTATATAGTAAAATATCATGCCTCCCTGTGGTCCACGGAGCTGTTAAACTTTTCCAGCAGTGTAAGATCTGTTAGAACTGGAGCAGATTGAGTTTCTGAAATTCTTGGTGGCTAAGCAACGTTTCGTGCCTAGCTGATAGTCATTAACCAGCTCTGTTTTATTTGGTAACAGAAATTCTAAGCCTTTGAAGATCAGTGCACTCTCCTTGGCAATTAACTTTGTTCACCTTAGCTATGAACCTTAATATCAAAGTGCTTCTTTGCTGTTTTTGTAACTGAGTAAGTGCCTTTATACTTCACTTGTCCCAGTTTCTGCACTTTCACATGACTGACCTAATTAAAAAACAGACAGCTCAATAATTCTACCATAAGCTAGTAATAATGAAACTGTGGGAGTCCTTGAAGCCCTTTATCATTCAAATACACAGTGGTTTCATGAATAAAGTGGATGACTAAGTATTACTTATAGAAGTAAGGGAGATTATTAGCAGTGGAAGACACATTTGAACTTGCTGAAAAGGGTGGCTTTTGTCTCTAGAAAGACCTACTCTCTCAGTAATAATTACACTAGGTCTTCATTTTATCCCAGCATGCTCTTCTTGTTCATGCTTTCAGAGACTGAATAGCTTGCTATTGCTTGTTAATCCCTACAGGAATGCGGCTTTGGATATGGGGAGGATGCACAGTGCATGACATGCAGACCAAACAGATTCAAGGAAGACTGGGGTTTTCAGAAGTGCAAGCCTTGTCTGGATTGTGCATTAGTTAACCGGTTTCAGAAGGCTAACTGTTCTGCCACCAGCAATGCACTATGTGGAGACTGTTTACCAGGGTAAGTCCGTTTCTGAAGATGAGACTCGAACACATTCAAAACTAATTTACATTAGCAGTTGCTGCTTCGTGTTTTCCAGATAAATGTTTGTATCCTTTATGCATGTATGAAGGTCCTAAATTCTAATCTTGGCCTTGCCAACAATTCACTGTATGATCTGAGCACATAACTTCCGTATTACAGTCTTAATTATCTCATCTATAAAAACAGTTTGATAATTACCTAGGTGATCTATGAGAGTGTTGTCTATGCAGTGTCTGAGCAAAACACTTCAAAATATTGAGTGTTACTGGTGGCTTACTTCATTGTTATCAAGAATTAAATGTTTGGAAACACATACATTTACCTTCTTGAAGACTGATCACGTTATTTGCTTGCCTTTTTCCCTCTCCTTAGATCAATGCCTGGTAATTCTTAGGCACACATATTTTTATTGGTGGTTGTGGTTTATGCTCCTGAATCTCCTTCACCATGTTGGTGAATTCCTAGAGCACAATCCTGGCTGGGAATTGTAGGTGGATCTGAAAGAATTGTTTTGGAACAAATTATAACTGTGTGAAGACTCACTGAAACTGCTGTTATAAATCAAGATGTGTGCTTAGTTTGTTGTCCAGTCATCCCAGATCTTTGTTGTTAATTTTCTCTATAGTGATTAAGTTTTAAGATCTCTAAAGGGTATTCTTTAAATTGTGGCTAAGTTCTGCTATTACAAATACCCACCATGAATTTGTTAAAAGGCAGTTCTGATACATTTTTGAACTATGTATTGGTAGTTTAATTGATAAGAGTTAAGTTATAGGAACTGATTTGCAATTGCATTTTGCCTTTGTATTTTAAGGGTATGTATTTCAGAGATGCTTAGAAGTTCATACGTTTGTTTCATATATATATTTCTCAGTGATTTTTGTTTATATACTTTTTTTTTTAATACCAGCTATCAAATACCTGAAGACTGTGTTGAAACTCCTACAGTTATTACTCTCAAGCCAGAAATAAAGTCTTTTCATTTAAAAATGCCTCATAAAGCTTTGGTAATTAATTTTAGTTTAACCCATGGTATAAGAAAGTGCAGTTTCAGGTGTTAGATCTTGCAACCACTTTTGATACTACTTGCAGTTACATGGTGGATTGATTTATGCTCTTATTGCATATTGACATTTATTTGGCTGTCAGCAGGGAGATTTTCTTCTTGCGGTGTAAACAATATAAGCTAAATTTTGGGAGACACAAAAGGAACAAAAATAAGCTAGAATAAATATGAATCAAGAGTAAATCCAAATTGGAGGACCTGTGAATGCTTCTCAGTATTGTGCTCTAGCATGACCAGAATAGATACTACATATCTAGTGTTCTAGATATGTATGTTGAGTATGTGTTAAAATGAGAGCTGATTGCACAACTTGCTTTTACTGGCAGCAAAGTTGTAAACATGAGGAGGGAAGGAGTCTTGATGGGAGGAGTCACACACAGGTCATCTGGTCTGGATGTTTTGGGGAACAGAACTGTAGAACACACCACCACTCATACCTGTCCATCAGCTTAGATGCTGCCTAGGTGAATGGAGGATATAGCCAGCTGAAGCAAATGGTTTAGCTAATGTTTTACCTTTCAGCAATCATCTCTATTTCTGTTTTGTGTGAGTTTCTAACATGCCATTCCCTATTGTTCAGCTTCAAAACACTACAGTGAGCATGTTGGCTAAAAACAAATATTAACACATTTCATTCAGAGTAAATGATCACAGCGGCCCCTTCAGTCTTACAACCTATGAATCTGTTTCTGTTCACATAATTAAACCATTGAGTTTCTTGAGCAGTTGGAAAGCTGTTTGCTTTAGCTGATACAGTCTTCATACTTTAATGACATTTACAATGTTAGTAATTTAACATTGGTAGAGTTAGTACCTTTTATTTAAACTACAGAAAACTCCTAATTCACGTACTCATCTTGAACAGACCATAGCTCTTGATTCTATCTTAGTACTAATGACTGGTTGAAAGACAGACAGATTAGGGAGCTGATGTACATAAATTCTTTAGAGGATGTCATAATCTTATACAAATTTGAAATATAACACTCCAAAGTTTTAGTTTTTCATTTGATGCTATTCTTGTTCTGTGGTTTAAGAATGTAGGCTTCTCCCTGTCACTGTAGTCAGTAAGCTCTTTAAACATAAACTCAAGAATGGTTTTTAGAATAAAATGTCTCCTTGGATACAACAGCCATTGTTTGTATATTTTTTTTTAATGTCTTTGCATTAATTTGTTTAGGAATGAGCAGTTGGATGGTTAGTTTGCTTTGGAATAATTTTATTGCTTTCCTGTTACTACTGGTGGCTTCCCATTGCTGCTATTAGCTAAACCATTTGACTGATACTTCTGTTTGCAATATCCATTTTTTCATACCTTGAAATGCTTGCTATCTAGAATTTTTAAAGTGTACATTTCAGTGAAATGTGGAAAGCTAGTGGAGAATTGCATAATGTAGATTGGGGCTTGTGGTCACTTTGTTAATTTGCATTCACAGTACATGCACATTGTGATTTTGGTTAGTGGTGAAGTTATTCCTAGAGGACAAAGAAGAGCCAGAGAGGGATTGTTTGTTTGTTAAAATATGGTTCTAAAAAGCCATTTTTACTGTTTCACTGTGCCACAAAATGATCAGAATGATGTTATTTTCTGAAGATTTTGTCACACAGATTAAAACTTTTTGTGGAGGAGGAGGAGGATAATGCCCTTCTGTACAAGTACATAAATGAATAAATTTGCGTGATTTCTCCTCTCAGCTAGAGGATATCTTAAAGATTTTAAGTAGAAAACACCGATGTCTGGTCCATTATATACTGTTAGTGGTGATAATTACCTTCAGTATCTTTTCTTTTTTTAGGAGAGTTATATAGATTAATCAGTTCACTTTTATTTTTTACGTGCGTAAATAAGCTTGCATAATGTAAGTTCTTCGTACTGGTTTGCGTGTTGAGATCTATTTGGAAAACAGGATCTTGATTTCTGTCAGCAACCTCCAAAATTGTTTAAGATAAATAAGATTATAGTGACTGTGCATTTAAACGAACATATTTAGATTTTTTCCTCAATTTACTTTAGATCTACTGCTGTACTATTAATTGATATCTACTGTGGTTTTGTTTACTTTTAATTTCTTCTGTTTCCTGGTAGTTTGTATGAGACATAGGTTGACAAAAGCTTGCAGTTATAGAGAATTCTGTTAGAACACCTGATAGATTTTTCTGAGGAAAAACAACTGCTTTTGGTTAACAGTTTTTTCACTCCTTTATTTTCTAGATTTTATAGGAAGACTAAGCTTGGAGGCTTCCAAGACATGGAGTGTGTTCCTTGTGGTGATCCTCCTCCTCCCTATGAGCCTCATTGTAAGTACTGTTTTCCTCCTCTTGGAGTGACAGCCACAGTTATGAAGAATTCTTTTAAAGGCTCATTTTCTTGTTAGTAAATGATTTTGTTAATACATTTCAGCAGGTTCAGCACTATCGTTGCAAAGTTCCCTCATATGACCAGTCACATAAGGATAAACATTTCTATTGTACCACGTGGTCAGGGAGTCTTGACTTTACTTCTGATATTGTCATATTTATTTTAATTTCTGGTTTGTGATAATGCCAAAAGAAAGCCAGTCTTCCTAGACACTCTGCCTACTATTTGGTAGGCCTCGGTTCTTTCCTGATGCCCAAAAGGGGTAATTTGTTAACAAATTATCTTTAAAAATAACTTTTGTACTAAGGTTGTAGCAAGAAAGAACAATATAGATAAACATCTATATATTGAGAAGACAATGTATTATCAGTTTCTCTGTTTGTTTTGGGCCAATGAAAGGATCAGAATTTCTATAATAGGAGAGACCCTCTTTGTTCTGCAGCAAAAACCTTTTTACTGTTTCTTCCAAAGCTGTTGATGCTCTGCACCATGTCAAGTTTTTAATTCAATAAAAGGAGTGAATTATTCTTGTTTTGTTTATTGCTGTCCACTTTGTAATATGAAGAACAAAATTGATTCAACATAGTCTTGGGAAAAACCTTGAAGTTACTTGTTCATTTGTTTCTTGTTTGTAACTGTGAAGTTATGTTCTGGTTGGGTTTTTATTTTCCCCTATTCCAAACAGAAACAATTGTTTACGAGAAAGAATGAATTGTTAAGTTCACAAAATGCTTCATGCTACTTTAATAAGGATACACAGTTTCTTATAAACATTCTTTCTTTTTCAATTGTGCTAAATTAAAATATAACCAAATATAGACTATTGTGCATTAAAATTATATTTTCAAATAGTTTTATATTAAATTAAATTTAATGAAATAAGGATTCTTCAGTATTTCATATATTGTTTAGGTAGTCCTCTTTCAAATGAGCCAAACTTCCTTGTTATGCATTCTAGTTTTAGTGTCTTCTGGGAAATAAATTTGCAAAACCAGATTCTCAGGCAGTATCTTTAATGGTAAAACTTTTTACAAATGTGGCTTCCTGTCCGCTTCTCTTAGAATTTCATTATATACCTCTGAATCATAGTAATTTCAATTTTATTTAAGATTAGCAACATTAAAAACTAGTAAATCAGACTTCTATAAAAAGAATAAGTGAAATAAGTTACAGTGTTTGCAGCAGTAACTCCTGACCATGTGTGATGTAAGCCTAGAAAGTAAATTCAAAATTTTCTCAACTATTTTTGTAGTGTAGACAACATAGTATCTTAAAATTTTGTGTTTAGAGAAAGTATGTTCTTCATAGCAAACACTGTGGGGTTTGATGCCAAGAATGAAATGCTGATCTTGACTTACTGGAGCAAATAACTTCAAATTCATTGAGTTGCAGAAGGTATTTACAGACAGAGTTTGAATCCAAACAGGGAATTTCATATGTACATTTATTTTAATCCTTCCAATTGATTAAATTAAGTATTACTTCCTTCATTTGTTTTTATTCTCCTTGTATCTACAAAAAGAGAGTGTCGGTGAAATCTGAAGTGCAACAGTGTTACTCTGTTCTAGGATCAGTAATACATCAATTCATGTTATGCAGTTTTTCCTCTTTCCTTATTTTTAATTTCTTCTAAGAAAGCATACTATTAAAACATCAGTTCTACTCTCTGGCACAATTGAAGACAGGAAAGAAGAAATTACCTCGCTTACACCTTTCCCCTTTGACTGTAGTAGGTGACTCATATGCATTTTTCCATCTCTTCCAAAATAATTTTATTTTTAAAAGATGATGAAATAATGGTTATCAAGTCTTCTGAAATAATTCAGAATTTTTTCAGTTTATAATGATTTGGCTTTTGTAACTGAGCCTGAACTTGGATCCTAGATTGAACTGTTAAGAAGCTACTACTGATTTTAAGTGAGCAACAGGCAGTCCTATGAAGAGGAGCAATTTCTCTGGCGCAAGCTGCAGTGGTAAATCCAGATTAGACACTTGTTTGTTCCCTAATCTCACAGCTAGCTGTGACAAAAACTTTGACTAAATAACATAAGTGTTAACAATTGCTTGTTTTTCATATTTCTGGTGGCAGGTTCTGAGAACTGGCAAGTATTTCCAGCTTTTACAGCAGGAAATAAATAAAAAANAAAAAAAAAAAAGTAATTTGACATCAGTAAAATGTTCTTTATTTACATACCAATGAACCATTAAAATCTTAAATAAAGGAAACCCTACCATAATTACCCTACGTCATTGATTTTCAGAAGACTTTTATTTGGAATTTGTATATTGTTTCTTCAGGTCTCTAACATAAGCTGTGTCAGTTTAGGAGAGTGTACATACCTTCCTCAGAGCAGCCTAGAAAGTTTATCTTGCAATAGTGGGTAAATGAAAAGAAACCTGTTTGAGTTTTACTTAAAGTCAAATAGGTGGATATACCTCAGTTTTAATACTGAGTCAGAAACGTGATTCTACAAGGGATTGCAAGTAATGGTGTGTGAAAGCAAGCCTTTTCCACCTAATGCTGAAAATGTTTGCTGTTTATTTCGATAATAACTATATTTTGATAGTTAAGATGTTAAAGGCTGCATTATTTGAAGTTAAATTGAAGCAAACCATTAGGTGTATGGGGCAGGTTCTCAATGATCTGAGGACTGAGTTTTACTTCTCTGCTTTTCTTATCCTTCTTTCTTTTCAGTGTGAAACAGAAAGTCAAATATTAGTGCAGCTAACTCTTATATTGCAGATGAAAAGGAAAAGTTTAAATGTCCTGTTTCAATGAATTAATTGTCCTGTTAGGTGTGTGGCAATCTTTTGTTTGCTCAAGAACATTACCATAAGGGCACAAAGGCTCACAGCCCCCTACCTGGACTAAAGGCTCACGTTAAAGCTGAGACATGCGTGAAGTTCTTTCAGCACTAGTAGCAGTTGATTATTACCCGGTTAGCTATAAATCTAAATACTTGCTTTTATCTTCTTTCTTTTTGTAGACGTTTTAAAACAGATCTGGTTTAAATATTTACTCACGAAAAAATGAGTTTGTGAATTGCTAGAGGCAAAGTTGAAAGGATTCTGTAATGAACAAGTAAAGAGAGTATTAGAGGCCAGGAGAATTGCTATCACCTTTGTAAACGTTAAAGGGGACACAATGACTTATCCGTGTTTTTTAGGATATCAGAAAATTAAATACACAATGATGTAGTTATATTTTAATTAGCTGAGTTCAGGTAAATAAACTGTAAATACCAATCCTATTTATAGGATCAGCATCTAAACATTAGATAAGAAATGAAACCGTGTTTCTAAAATTATTATTAATGTTCACTTTGTAAACTGAAGACATTTTTCTCATCTGAAGACACTATGTTTTTTTCTCAACTGAATTAGAGAAAATAAGTCCTTTGAACTGGGAACTAGACTGAAAACCCCATCAATCAAAGGCAAATTTTCTGAAATGGAAAGTCGCATCTCAAACTGCTGTCTGTTCAGCAGAAAACCAGGGATGTAGTTATGATTGAAAAATTCTTTTTTGTCGGCACCAATTTAGGCTTCCAGAAGTCACTTTCTTGTCTACTCAGGCCAGTGTTGTGCTGCCACAATGGTTGTACTTCAACTGTTAATGAAATTCTTCAGCAAGCTAGGTTGTGAGTCTATCCATTATGAAAAAAGAGTTAAAATAACCCCTTAAGGTTATTTTTCAAACTAAAGATTTTAACCCCAAAACACTTGATGGTGGTACAAGTGCAGAATAGACATGGCAAAGGCTGGGGTAAGGAGCAGAAGATTTTCTAAATATACCCTTGCTTTCTTTGAGCAAGTATTATATTTTTAGGTAGTCTGTCTTAGTGAATAAGCAGAAACTATACTCCTTATCTTCTTCTGGACATAAGAAGATGGCAGATTAAAATTAAAGCAATAGAATTATTCTATCAACTTGAATGTATCAGCTATTCCTACAAGTGTTTCCTGTTGTATTGTTAACTCACAATGCAGAATGGCATCAGAGTCATTAGAATCCGTTAGCCTCTTGGCAGGCTTTCTACTAAGCAGAAAAACCTGTGACATTGAACATTTTCAAGCTGTATTAAAAAACATAGTTCCTAGCACTTCCTCATCACTGTTCCTTTCTGGACCAATCTAAAGTCAGTGATGTTCCTTTGTTATGAGTAAATTCAGTCTGGAATTTGGCTGCACAAACAGTTAAAGTGGAATAAATTTGTGAGAGTCAAGGATGAGAGGAAATGAACACCTAGGTGTCGAGCATTTTACAGCCAAACCACTACCAAAGGAATAGCCTTTCTTTATTATTATTATTACTATTTGCACTGCAATTTTTTTGTTTAAAAATGCTATTTTTTAACACGGTAAAAAATTCTATGGTATGTCCAGCCAAGCTTATTCCTATCCAAGACTACTAATGTTTGGCTACATGATGCAACAGCAAAGAGCATGGAAAGCTGTGGGGGATAAGGACAGGGGCGGGATACCATTCCACAAGGAGCTTGGGAAACTAGCCTCTACATGCTCCAGGAAATAAACGCATTCTTTGCTTCAATGAAGCAGAAATGTTTTGTTGAATAAGTCACAGCAGTGGAAATGTCTACAGTTTGATTGTAACATCATGTGCCTTTGAAATAAACCGCCACTCAGGTCTAAAATTGCTACTTTTTTGTTTAGAGATAGTGATTTCAGTGATAGTGGTTTCCAATATCAAGGATATTTCAAACTAGAAAATAAATAGTTTTTACTAAGATGAGGAATAAAAGTACAGACTACAGCTTGTTGAGACAAAGTACATAGAGCAGATCATCGTGAAAATGTTATATTTTCATGTGAGGCATCTGTATCTTACTTGCTTTAAATTTTATTTCTTTAAGGAAATTCTGCAATGTTTTGACTGACTGCCACTAAGCTCCATTCACAGTTTTCTCCTGTAGAATTTTTTTTTTTTAGTTTGCTTCTGTATTTTTACAGAATTGTTTTTTTGAGAATTAAATGCAAGTGTCCTAAACTGCAACTGAGTCTCACTCTTTAAATCTGAAAGGTATATTGTTTCACTAATGAAAGGTCCTATTTAAAGGATAAAATCTGGTGGTATTTCCTTCTTCCTGGTGTTAAAAGTAGCTAGTATAGGAAAAGTAGGATTTGGTATAAATCCGCTTATTTACATTTCCAAGATTAGAGTCTGTGATTTTGTAAACTTTCATGTGAGAGTAATGGATGTTTGGGGTATGCAGGACTATACTTCAGAACAAAGAGGATAAAATCCTAGCATTTACAGTGTGCGGGTGAATATTGTAGGATGACAAAATACATGATTAAAAGTCAGGGTGGGGCTGAAAGCTTGCTGGCTACATATTTATTCTGTAAAATACTTTTGCTAGTGGTAAAAGTGAAAAATTCCCACTGTCTCAGCTTTGCTGGAGTTTTTTTTACATTATTTCATTAAACATAAATATAGCATTTTAACTGTTTTTGGATGACTTTCAATTCCACATTAGTTCCTCTGTTTACATAGAGGATTTTTAATTTACTTGTATCACTTTCTTCTTTCTGTTTACAGAATTTTGAGATTTGAAAGCTCTCAGACTCCAGATAATGTTTTTCAAGCTATTAAGTTTTTCTGTAATTTTTATTTGGTTGTTTTATACAGTAAACTTTGTATTACTAATGCAAAGCAGCCTTTGAAGATAGGCTGCTTATGTACATATGAGGCAACTGGCAGCTGAAAGTATATAATAAGTGAAACCATTCTTAATTATTTGGTTCTATTCCAACATATGTCTATCTTATTTCAGCATTTTTTTTTGTTTTGGGGTTACCTCACAGCATTTCTCATAATCCTCTTTGCCACGTTGGACAACACTATGATAGAAAGCAGCTGCAATATTGTATAAACCTTTCATAAAAGTCATAAGGAGTGACAGCTAATTTAGGTACAGTTAATAGCATCACTAGCTTATAAATATCAGCACTATTTTATTACAGAGACATTAGCTTTCCATTATCTCATAACTGAAATGCACACTTTTGTAAAAATGTCATGAGTCAGTCTGATATTTTCCATATGTGACCTGATGGTAGAGTAACTTATCTTCAGGAAGTCTGAAATAAATTTGACTAGGTGTTTCAGAGAGATGAGAATTGCTATTCATGTCTTATAAAGTTTTATTACAATTTTCTTTCTTTCACTCATCATAGATCAAAGAGAGTTAACCTAGAAAACCTAAATGTTTTCAGTTCCTTTTCCTTGCTAATGGTGATGCTTCTGACCCACTGGGAAATGACAGAATCAAACAGCTCCTTTTCTTCCTGTTCTCAATTTGCTCTGTGTGCTGGGCTCCCTTCCTAAAATAAAAAATTGCAAACAAAGAGAGGACAGATTTTTCCTTCTTTTAGTAACAAAGAATTTACCACTAAAATTAGTTATAATAGTTCTGAAACGTCAGATTCATTTAGATTCATTGTGTGGTTTAATCATGTTCTAAAGTTTCTCCTTGCCTAGCTCAGAGAATGACCTTTTTTTTTTTTTTTACATACACATTCCCAGCTTACTCTCACTAACTCCTGTTGTGTGTGCCTCTCCTTTCTGTGTCTGTATCTACAGAAGTACTTAACTGTGTAGCTTGTTATCACTAAAGAGGTATTACAGTTAGTAGATGGAACTGGTCAGAAGTGTTTCCTTCATTTCTGTCCACCATCCCCTCTAGTCCTCTAAACAAACAAAACCTGTGGAGTGCACCAAAGCACAATGGGGGGAGAGGAGCAAAATTCAACGAATTTTCCGCAGAAGAAAATTTAGTCTAAAAATACTGAAATGAGATTGCAAGGAGGTGCTACTCCCAAACTCAAGAGAATTTCGTATAGCCAGCCAGCCACTTTACCAAGGAATCAAAACCTGGAAACCAAAGCTCCCAGGGCTTCTAGACAGTCTGAATTGTTAGACTTCTATCCATTTTCTTGCACTATCCTTAAATGTTTTGTTCCAGGCAGTTTAATTTTTACAGAGGAAAACTTGTTCTATCAGAAAGATTTCCAACCACATGTAACAGCTTAGCACTGCAAAACTGTAGGTGTGAGGACTGTTCTAACGAATTAATTCACTTATTAGTAACTTCTGTAGAACAGAAGTACTCAATATTTTGTGTCTGCTCTATTATGACAGAGTTATCATTTGAGTCTGTACTAAAAGGATAGTAACCTGAACAACCTCAGCAATTCTAATGAGTGTGTGAAATTCCCTGACCTTCATTGAAGCTCTTATAATGATAGTATGCAGGGTCACTTATTTTGTGCCTGCTACCTCAAATCTAATTTAGATTTCTTTGCACAGTAAATTTTTTTTTTAAGTGAGTTTCAAGTAACCCAATTCAAGCTGCAGACTACAAGAACTGGGCTAGTAGTGAATTCTTTAGAAATGTGTTTAGTATAGACAGCCTTGTCAAGTATTTAGAAGTACTTAAGGCTTAAATATCCAAATAGGCCCAAGATCCTGACTCCAAAATTGCATCACCAACTGTCCTGCTTGACAGCTACCTAACTGTGCAGATGCTTAAATGCCCAAGGGACCTACACCTGTTCATAGACAATGGTCTCCAGGAGTATTTCTCTGATTCTGGGTCCAGGTGGCTTGGACACCTTGCAGCTTTAGGTTAGCCCAAAAGGCTTGTGGTTCACCTGCTTTCCCCTTGCTGCCATGGAGGAAAAACATATGCATGGTCTGGGCAGGACGCTTTCAAGAGGTGCCTAATTGGAGAATACAAACCCCATTCTCCATCACAGTTGATCCAAGAAGTAATGGAATTGGAATTTAAGGAGGCACTTAAAACGTTCTCTGTACTCTTCAGTGATGGTTGCAAAACTTTTCAAAAAGAATGGAAAAGCATATCTGCTGTCTTTGCTGTTTGGATATGCTGCTTGAAGTATAAGATTATTGAATAGAGATTTTTAAATAGTAAAGATTATGAGTTGTATTTTTGAAGTAAAGCTTAAGCTATAAGTTGGTGAATTTCAATTTAAATTATTATCTGACTAGTCAACCAAAGTTTCCTCCCTACTTCCTGTTTTGTGTGTGTGTGTAAAGTACAGGTGACCAGGTCAGACTTTCTATTTCAATTATTCTCTTCAATCTCAGATAACAGGCTTTGTTTCTCCTACCTTGGTATTAGTAGAAGTGTTAAGACTGACCAGCAAATCCTAGACGATGTCTACTAGTAACATCCAGTAGAAACTTAAAAATCTGAATATGGCTCTGTAAAGGCTCTGCAAAATTTAACAAAACATCAATGCATATCAAAAAAAGGAAGGAAAACCTAACCAGACAAAAAAATTTACCTTTTATTTGCTCTCCCTCTCTTCCTTCCTCCACCCTGGCAAAAAAAAATATGATCAACAGGAAGGAAACTATGCCACAGTTTTCCAGGAGCTGGTTTATGAGTAATGGGATGAAACTTGGTAATTGTAAATTCAAGTGCAGCATCAGGAATACAATTTATTGAACAAAAAATGTTTAACGCACAGCTTCATGAACTATAATCCTCTACATAAGGAAATGAATCAGTTATTGCCGTGACAGGACAAGGGACAATGGGTACAATCTAGAACAAAGGAAATTCTATTTGAATAGGAGAAAAAACTTTTTCATGGTGATGGTGACAGAGCACTGGAACAGGCTGCCCGGGGAGGTCATGGAGTCCCCTTCTCTGGAGATCTTCAAGATCTGCCTGGATGCGGTCCTGAGTAATGTGCTCTGGAGAATTGGTCTAGATGGTCTCTAGAGGTCCCTTCCAGCTCTGACAGTTCTGTGATTCAGTGAATCTACACAGAAGGATCATTAAAAGACATTTCTGCTATGTTATCTGGTGTAGGTTTTGTACTTTTTCATTTAGGAAAGAACTGTCCTTTTTTTCTTTCCTAGATTATAACTGTGTTTGTACTTCTGTAATTTTCTGAGCAGCTTTAAAAACACAAAATGTCCTTGATATATAAACAAATATTTCTGTGGTGTATGTGAGATCAAGTGATGGTTCACTAACATAGACTTTGCAGTAGCCAAACAAAATTTGGATTTAATGCATACTTGATATTATTTCATTCTGGAGGCTCTATGGAAAGGTGTACTTTGACTCCTCCTTTTCTTTGTGTAACTTTTCAAGGACCTTTCCTTTTATTACATATGGTAATTAGAGTATGTGATTTTTCATGTAGGAAACGTGATTTGTAAGACTGATTCCACGTATGTTTCCACGATTAAGGCTGTGTGAGATGGATTGTGAAACTCTCTTTTGGATCAAAATGTAGAGAGAAAGTTCCACAGGGAAGAGGGTTTTTTTGTATGTGCAGTCTGTCTGATTAAGGCGCTACTTAATGAAAGAAGGAACCCCAAACTGATACAGTGACAGTTAAAACCATCCATCTTTCAGTAAATAATATTTTAACCTCACTTTGTCCTGACAAAAAGAAAGGTTAGGTTTTTAAAGTGGGTCTGAAAATAATTCATTTTTCTTTGATTCAAGGCCAGTCATATCTAAACATTTTATGCAAAATGCTGCCTATACTAGTAAGTTATAAATAAGAAGGTAGAATACTCATTTTATCTCAACTTCTTAATTAAGACATTTGTACTTTTAAAGGTTTCACAGTTTACTGTCTCTGTGGTGGTAGGGGCTCATGAATATCACTACTTCTGTTGCTAGCTTCTGGATGAAGGAGTGCTGTAGCAAAAATACCAACCCAAGTCAACCATTTCTAGTTCTTTCCTGCTGTTACTTTGTGCAAGTGAAGGTGGGATGCTTGGCATAAGGTTTCCTCTTCCAGAACTGGGAGGCTTATGTCACACCCTTGTGCTGGTTGACCCTCGTAGACATGCCTGAGGCTATCGATAGAAAGTGCTTTCTTTCCAAGTCAAGTGTTTCCTGCCATTCTGCATCTGTATCATTTAAGTTCTAGATTTTCTGAATTGGATTTATTGACTGAACACCCATCAGAGTGTTTGGTGGCTATCACTGAGCATGTGGGTTGTATCCTTGGTCTCTGGATCTGCGAAAGAATTTTCCTTCTTGGCAATTCAGCATTCTCTGGGAGGGGCGGAACTTCTTTTTCCTTCCTGGCGACTGAAAGCCAGGTTTCTGAGAACAGAGAATTTGTCTTTAGTTGTTTTTAACTATGACATATTTGAAACGTATTGAATGTTGCCAGTGGTCCATAGGTGAGACAGTTATCATTTCTGGCTTCTAAAAATAATTTCAGAATTATAAATGCAAGTGTTACTGCAAACTATATTTTATAGATCCAACTTCTTAAGATACATGATAAGATTAGAATTGTGTCATCTTCTCAGTTTTGTTTCCTAAGTGAATGCAGTATATACAGTAATGTCATTTCTTATATCTTTTAAATCCTTTTGACTGTGTAACTAATTTCTACCCATGCTGACAGAATAACAGAGACCTCAGTCAAGGAATTTTCTGATTTTTATAAAAAAGAGTGATTTAGTAGTGAATAGTGATTGTGGAGGGGAACAGGAAAATTTGAATACTGGAAATTTGATTCCCTTAAAAACAAATCATCTCTCTAATATAAAATCAAGAAGAATACTATTAACATTCCCTACTTAGAAAGCTGTTACCAATATAATTATGAAATTACTTTTAGAGTGAGCAGATATAATGTAAATGACTTCCACCATACAAATGGAAATCATAGAATAAATTAGGAATAGAGACATTGTTTTCGACACTTTTTGTTTAAATTCTCTGAAAATTTAATATATTTAAAATGTATTAATCACAATTCAGTGATGTTTTAAGCAGATGCTATGAAGTTGAAATAATATTTGGCAAAGTTGAGTTGTGCTGAAAGGCACTGGCTTTCTGGCTTCAGCATAAGGATAGCGCTAATTATGTGTAATCCATTTTTATCTACTAAAGCATAACTTCTGATTTTAGAATAAATTGAATTACATTTATTTAACGAATTCACATTACAAGCTCATGCAACTGTTAGTAGGAGTTTACATAAGTGGTGCCCATCTGGCATTCAGACGGTTATATTGAATCAGAACACAGTAACATATAGGGCAGATTTCATATCTTTGTTCTAACTCACAGCTGGCAACCCTATCTGCTAATCCCAGTGAAAGCTTCGGTTTGAAATACAAAACTACTTTTGAACTTGCATATCCTTCCCCACAGATGATTCCTTTTAAATCAGGGAGGGAATTGTTGCAATAAGAGTGAAGTTAGGAGTTTATTTCCTGAACAACACAATGAATCTCTAAATATCCATTTAAGAGCATGTTTTATGTAACAGAAGAAAGCTGAGAATGACCAAAATACTTTGTTTTGAATGTTTTTGTGTAGTAAAAATTCACTGTAGAGAACTCACTTTGTTAGGTTTAAAAATTCCTTCTAGTATAGAAAGATGAGTTTTGTAACTTCAGTATTTACTTCTAGTTTATTCATCTAAAATATAAACTAGCAATTTGCAAGCATATTTAGTTTTGTTTCTTGACACTGCTAAGCACAGTTAGAAAATGAAGTTCTCAACTGCAGAGTATGAGAATTTCAATATGTTTTTTCAAACCAGTTTACCATACTTTTGTTTCTAGTAGTAACTTGTGCAACCTTTCATCTTATGAGTCAATCCTATAATTAGTATCCTTCTTTGCCAGAGGCATACTGCATGTTTGTTTTAGGTACAGAATGTCTGCAAGAAATTTAACTTAATCATTACTTTTTAATGTAAGAGCTGGTTAGCTCAATTACACTAGATTAAAGTGAACTTGCAGTTCCTGAGTTACAAAGAAGGGGCTAATCGTTGACCTGAACTGAATAAGTACTATTTCCTATGTTTTTTTTCCTTATGTGCACTTACTAATGTGGCTACCCCTTTAGCCCAATCTTGCAGTGGCTATAAGCAATTATCTGTTTGCTGTATGGAGTTGGTTTTCAAGGTTCTTATTTAACTTGGCTACTAGGTTAATCAAAACTATTCCAGTATTGTATACATTGCAGTAAAGCTCAAAAAGATATTATTTTTTTTTAGTTAATTTTGACTTTATTATGTTTAGTGGTAATCTGAAAAATAAGTAGTAGTTATATCTTTTCAGTATTTTTTTTAAGATTTATTTTTTAGACAATTTCTAATTGCAGAAGCATTACACTATTTTAAATACATGAATTTAATAACATGCTTTTAAGCTGTGTTCAGACTGAAAATGCTGGTTAAATTTATCTCATACAGTGACCCAGCTAATTCTGGAAATGATTGCATTTGCACCACTTCAACAGAACTTTGAGGTTTTGTTCCTACTGTATAAATACATGCTGCCTACTATGGATTTGGGATACAGAGAGTCCAATTTGCAACTGACATGCAAATATTAAGTATTGCTGAACAAACACACAATAGTCTGCTGGGGGGGCTATTTTGCTTTGTGCTGGTAGGTACTATTGGCTCTGTTGCTTGGATATGTAGAATGTGTTGCTCTTAAATTTCTTATTTAAAAAAAAAAATTAGAAACAAACCAAACAAACCAGCAGCGAATAGGGAATCCATGTAGGTTGAAACTTTCTATATTGTCAAATCTCTATTAATGAGAAAATAATTGAAAAGCAAAAGAACACTGAACACTCTCTCCAGAGGAGTGCAATTACATGGAAGACTGGAATGTATTGGAAATAGGATAAAATGCAGTAGCCTTAAAAAAAGAGTCATCTACCAAATGCCTTAGCAATTCATTATAAAATAACACCTCATGAGCTGCAAACAACCTAATAGAAGAAAGACCTAATGTTCCTACTCATCACTTGTATCATTCCAGTTATTGCTCTCTACTTTGCTCCCCTCTAATTTTTTGGGTGATAGACCTCTGCCCTGGGTTTGGAGGCCCAGGACTAACTTTTCTTCTGATGCTGGGAAAAATTGCACTTTTAGAAGACTCTAGTATCTGAATTCATGAAAATATTTACTTTATGGCCAGCCGGGCTCTCTGAGATTCAAGGTCTCAGTGTTTCTGAGCCTGGCCAGGTGCAGGGACAAGGAGGAGCAAGGCCTGGGCATTTGACCCAAGCTGGACAACAGGATTATTTCATACCATGAAAGTCACATTCAATATAAATTAGAAAAGTTTGCTGCGTAGGTCTCTCTCCCTTGATGGCAGTGATCCAGACAACTCCTTGCCCCGGTGCGGAACCCCTGAGCTCTTCCTTTCCCCCAGAGCCACTGTACTGGTAGTGTTTGACATTTGCTGTCCCTGCTGGGAGTGCACAGCTTCCCCCTGATAGAATTGGCTGAGTATAATTCTTGTAAATCTTATATCAGTGTTGGGATAATACTGGTTCTTTAGTATTATTGTTAGTTATTTAATCTTATTCTATTAAATCTGTTTACATTTCAACCCTCGTGTTTCTTTGCGTTCCCCAATTCCCCTTTCCTGGGTGGGGAGGGGTCTTCGGGTGATAGAATAATTGCCTGCACGATAATAAATTGTTAGGGGTTTTCTCAAATCACAACAGCCTCACACATTGTCACTCTTACTGGTTCACTTGCACTAAGGCAGTGCGCTGCGAACCTCCTTTTCTACAAAGATCATAGAGCAATCTCACATGTTATTTCGGGCAGTGACACGTGCCGTTGTCTGAGGTATAGGCGGTGACTGCTTCTTAAAAGATTTAGCTCTTTGTTACAGCTTTCTTAAGTGAAAGGTTTCATCCATCAGTTTTAATAAGGTTTCATTTAAGTCCATTTAAATGGTATAACTGGATGTGCATACTACTGAATGTACATATATTTATAGATACCATAGCTATATGTCGAAATCTAGGGTGGAATTAATGCACCCTAATTTTGGCATATAAAAGATAATGCTTAACACTGAAGCACAAACTCCTGGTGATAATTAGCAGAAATAATTGGGTACCTGAAGAGCTCAGGTGAGCCAGATAAGGTAAGTATTAATAACTAAACAGTCTCTTGAGACATTCAGATTAATTACTTCTCTGGAGTTTTCTATTTCTGGCTCTATTTTAGAAGGAGAGCCTAAGTTGAGTAGTTCTGACGTTGTCTTTAGAGCTTTAGACTTGTGAAATTACAGTTTCATCTAGTTGCCAATCTGGGGTTAGATGAAAACTGCAAATTCAATATTGGGTAATGTGTCTGTCTTAAAACCTGATATTCCTCTTAACTCTTTAATTTATCTTAGGGACAGAAATGGAGTTTTTAGAGTATAGGACTTGGGTTTCTTTACTCCTGCTAAGTAAATAAAAAAAATGAATAAAAAATAAAATTTTCTTATTCTTTGATGAAGTGATTCTTGGAAGCCAAAGCTCTCATTCTAAGAAGACTTACCAAAGTTAGAATGGGCCAGAATTGAGGCCTGCAACCATAATTAGATTCCATAGTGTATAGTCACTCTGATACAAGTTTTATTTACATTGTTGCATGTGCTGTTTCCCACTGGACCTTTGTTCATTTAAAGCACAGGGTAGCAAAACCTATGGTTCTACATCTGGCCTTATTTGCAACACACTATTTTGTATTACATGCAGATTGTGAATTACTAATCACCGCTGGGCTTTTCTGTGGTTCTGCCACTGTAAAGTGGTTGTTACAAATTTTGCAGACTTTTATCTTTACAATAGAAGTAATTTAAAACATATAGTGACTGTTACACAGTTAATGAACTGAAACAGAAATTCCAGTCAAAGTAGTCAGAGGCATCCAAAGCCCTACATCCTTACTTAACAAACCCAGAGTAAGATGTCTCCTTCTTGACTGTGGGTATCTGTAATGGCTACATGGTAATCTTAGGCTCACTCTATATTTGGTGGAGAGAAATGATCAAGGGAACTGTTTAAAACAAATCAGATTAATTGCACCCTAGAAGAGCCTTTGTCCTCCCTACCGCCCCTGTGGAGAGCAAGTTCAGGTGACTCCCTCAGACGCAGATGTGTGCTTTGGTCAGATGGATCTCACCAACAGATCTTGACTTTTCAAAGATAGCGTTTCAGAGTGTCTTCTGTATTCTATGGCTAATTTCAATTGACTTCTGTTAAAGAGGGGAGATGTTATGGTTCAGATTAGGTAATGTAACAAAGCAAGGATGTTGTATGCAGCAGCCTGTTCCTCTGTGTGACTTGACTTTATCCCCAAAGCTTTAATTGGTGAATTAAAAACTGCTTTTTATAAGCTGTTATTATTTCTGACTTCAAAGCTACAACATTTTCATTAAAGCCAGAGTTTTAATATGCATGCACAGTTGGGAAGTTTCTTTGTAGTGAATCTTGACATCTACTTTAATATTTGCAGTATTACAGTAAGCTGGTGATAATTTTTCAGCTTCTAGTGATGGATGTTCAGCTTCTAAAGGTGTTAAGGCTATACACTATACCATTGTGAAAATTTATGTTTAATGCCATATATTTCAGAGTACTTACCCAAAAAAGCATTTTTTAAACATGCTAAGTGTTGATTATGCAACTCCTAACTTCTACCTTAATTCAGAATCCTAATTCAACCCAGTTGTATGTATTATGAAACAGTCTTAATTACAAAAGTGCACTCTGTTTTCCATCGTACAGACATACTTTCCCTCGATGTGTGAAAATGGCTAGCAATTACATTTTTAAAAAACAATCAAACAAAAAATTCTCCCCTTCACTCTTGAAAGAGTTGCATCTGAAAGGCATTTATAAGCCATGCTCCTGACGTCTCCTCCCTCAATTTATTTTTAAAATAAGATCACAGATTTTTGTTCTCAACAGTTTTAAGAGAAGATGGAAGCCCCTCTCTGCCACTCGGAGTAGTTTGTAGGAAGAAGAAAGTCTAGTATCCTTCTCCAGGTTTCTATGTCTATAGGCCAAGCAGTGTGACTTTAGACACCATGTTACTCAGTGTGATAGGTATTTCAGATTCTGTTCTATGTTTAACTTTTTCTTTGCACTGTGTAGGAAGTATGCGATCTAATACAGGCCTCTAGTTTCTCAGATATAGACCTTGGTTTTAAAAATTACAGAATTTAGGGCTTCACTTCTATGTACTTAGCACCCGTGCCAAAAGATCAAATCCTTTTTCTGTCTTCAAAATGGATACCAAAATACAGTGGCATCAGTTGTATAGGTGCTCTGATTTCTAGATTTCTAGACTTCTGTATTTTATTTCTTACATATTCTCTCAATTCAGAAGTAACCTTTGCGAAATTTAATGTAATAATTTAATGTAAAAATTTAATGTAATAAATTCTTCCAGTGTTGAATGCACATGCAAACATGCACGTATTTCCAGTTTTCTTTCTGCACTATTTTTTTATTAGTCACATTTTAGAAGAAGGCTCTTTCTGCATGGAATTTCTAATAGCTGGAAGAATTTTGTTAGCATTTATGTTTCTTCACATTCAGTAACACAAAAAAAAATGTTACTACATTATAGAGATTTTAAAGTGTGGAGGTGTCTCTAACCATCAGGATTGCATTTTCTTTACCCTGTTATTTCATATTTTAATTGTAGCTCAGGAAGCTACAAGGAAAGGGTACTAAAATTTTATTGATTTTTATTTTTTTTTTTATTGCTGCTGGAACATGTAGCTCTCTGGACTCTATAGGTTATTTGGCCAGTTCAAGAACTTCCTTTTTAGGCAAAATAAGCAGATGATCCTGCAAATAATTTGATACTCAAATGTAGTAGGCCTTGTCTTAGCACTCATTATATGATTTTTTTTTTTAATATGCAATCCCTATTGTCTAAAGCTATAAAAGCTTTGTGACTGTGTACCCTGTGATTCTGATGACAAAACAGGTATCCAGTCTGCAGACAGTACTGAGGTAGCCGAGTACTGTTATTATCTTTACAAAATGTTTTTAAAGCAGGGAAAACTCATAACACTTAAAATGTCCTGCACAGACTATTGGTGATGTTTATCAAAGTTTTTATTAACTAATTTAAGATACAGACTTAAAACTGTTATGCAAGTTTTTGCTCTACTACGTGTTTTTTGCCACAGCTGAACCAGGACAACGAGGGAAAATAATTGGGATAGAAAGTACATTAGAACTTACTTTTCATTGAATCAGACAGGGACAAGGACTCTTTTGTGACTTATTTACAATTCACTCGTTCCTTTACTGGGATATATGCAAATATATATGTAGTACTGAATTAATTTCAGTGATTAAATGTTTAGATCATAGATTGTATCATAGAATACTAGGTTAGAAGGGACATCAAGGATCATCTGGTCCAATCTTTCTTGGCAAAAGCATGGTCTAGATAAGATTTCCTAAGCACGCTGTCTAGATGAATCTTAGAAGTGTCCAATGTTGGGGAATCCATCACTTCCTTGGGGAGATTATTCCAATGGCAGTTCTCATGGTTAAAAGTTTCCCTCTCGTGTCCATTGGGAATCTGCCCAGGAGTAACGTGTACCCATTGCCTCTTTCTTTTCCATGTCACTCCTTGTAAAAAGGGTGTATGTGGCAATTGCACTTGAAATAGCAGCGCACAGCTGGAAGAACATCTGTGTTCCCTGCCCAGATGAGGGCAGAAAGTGTCATAGCTCAGTCCTGTCTGTCTGGTTATGGGATGGAGCTTTCCATGCTGTGATGTTTCAGTCCATACTGAAGAGCATTCTGTGTGCCAATCTACGAGCTTATCACGCAGCAACTGTGAGATCTTGTTTGAACCTCGTAGAACAGATCTGTAACCAGTACACATGGGATTCACAGTGTTCAATTACACTTTGCATTAATGAAATAGGTTACTGTCTGTTGGCTGAAGAAAACCTTCAGACATCCTTATTCTTACATCCTTATTTACATACATGCTATTGTAATTTACCTAGTAAATATAGAAGGAGATTCTAAAGGGTATATGGTCCTCCTCTTCTCTCTTGGAAAACATGTAATGGCAGTAGTAACCCACTTGAAAATGGTGTGCATTTTCTTCTGCTTATGTGGGTAATGCCTTGTATAAGCTTTTTGGAACTGAGTGTGTATACAAGCACTAACTATCATAAACAGCCTTAATTGACTCAAACACTGCACTAGGCTGGTTTTATTCTATAACTGGGTAGTCCTAAAGATGAAACGGGAGTGCACATACAGAATACAAAACAGATATTTTCTACTTTCATCTTCTGTTGAAAATACAAAGCAACTTTGGGTGGGATGGATGCATTCTATACTTGGATTTGAACAAGAGAATATCCTAAAATATTGTTCCCAAAACATGTGTGGAAAATAATTTGATTAAAAGTACAAGTTAAAAGAAAAGTAGGGAAATAGGTTTTTTACTATACATAGCAATCTTATATGTTCTGACAAAAAAAATGTTATTTGATACTGATTTAACACATGAGAACACCTGAGAAAGAAGTTGCGTTTGCTACAGAATAGATACTAGACACCCTCAAATGTCAGAGATGCAAATATCAAAATCATATTAACAGCAATATCTACTTTTTGCCACCAGATCATTCTAAATATTTCCAATTTATAGAGGAGAGAGATACTGTCTTCTCCCATTGGTAACCAGTTACGTTATGTTTTGAGGAGGAGGGCAGAGAACATGTAGTTCAGCAGTGACACAGATTTTCATCCCACTTCCTCTGATATTTTTTGCTTACTCCCAGTTTTTTCTCAGGTTATTTGAGGGTACCAGTGATTTGAGGCTTTATTTTCACGTAGTGTTTTTAAAAGGCTAGGCAGTTCTCAAAGGTGAAAATTTTGTGTATGGAACAATGTTACTTTTGTGCCTATGTATCAGTTCAATTTAGATGACTATGGTAGTAACAAGAATTAACATCTCTTAATTACTAAAAGAAAAACACTGACTATGCCTTACAGACATAGCCGTGTGTGTCCAGTACTGTGGAGTTCATGTTTGTTTTAAATTCACATACAAAGTGTAATTGTTCTACCATTTTAAACATAAAGGGCTGACAGCAGTTGTGAAAATAAGCAGTGCAAGAGAAATGGGTTTGGAAATGAATAAATCCAATTCCAAAGATTTTAATTTATAAGGACATTTCTCAGGATTTCCAAACAATGGATAAATACTTGAGTAGTCGTTTTCTACCCTAGGGAGAAAAGAAAAGGGGAAAAAAAAAAAAAAGCTGTAAAAAAATTGTAGAGTACTAACTTGGAAACTAAAGGCTTTAAAGCCAGCACGTGGAGTACATTTGAAAAATGTGGTTTGACATGATGAGCTTTTGTGTGTAGGCCATGAACACAAACGGCTGTCCTTACACAGATGTTGGGAGACGCTCTTCAATGTTTACCGCAGTCTCCAACAGTAAAGTTTAATAAAGTTTCTTAGCCCCCACTTGAAAGATCAGGAAAAGGGAGGCAATCTGCTGCTTTATGAAGACTCAGAAATATACGTAGGACAACTTTGCACTGATGTTGCTGCTCAGTAGTATACATTACACATGTATTTTATATATATACACTTACATAATACATGTAGTATGTGCATTATATATACACATACCATGTTAACGCGTAATACATTATTTTGCTTATTGGGGACTAAGTAGATTTTTAAATGAACGTAAACAACTTGTAAACTTTTTTCAAAACAAAGGAGTTTAAAGATAAGTCATATCATTGGCTTGCATTTTCCATAGTTCAAGAGCACACATACACATAGCCACTGCAATTCAGCTGACAGGCAGTAACTTGTTAGATTATCGTAACTTGAAGGCATGTCTGAGCCCTTAATTCTTGTCAAATTAAGACTGATACCACTAACTTGGACCAATCCATGTAAAAGTAATGGACAAACACTTTCTATAATAGGCAAGTGCCCTTTTTCCCTCTCTTGACTAGAAATACCCCTGTTGCAGGAATTAACAGCATGGTAATTTACTTTTGTATTTTATTTTCAATCCTGATTGTGAAAAAAGTGTCACTCTCTCCAACATTGCCATGTGTACTTTACTATCTGTGTCTAAATTTTGATTATTGAGTAAACGCGCTTTGGGTTACCATCAACTTGACATGATAAGAAGGAAAACCCAATCGTAATACTCCACATTTTACCATCCTCAACTTTGGTAATTTTATTATAATTAGTAGTAGTACCACTGTGGAAGAAACATGAAATGTTGGTTGCAAGTTCTGTTTTTTACATGGTTAATCTACCACAGAAAGCTTGCTTTTAGGCATCATGAATCCAGTAGTGAGTGTAACTAATCATGGTTCTGAGAAAATAAACATGAAATAAGTGACAAAGGAAATCTTTTTACATTTTGTCCTTTCTCTGGTTGTTTTGTACAATAGATTGAAGTTGGCAGAAGTTGTAGGGATACAGCTGGGATTCATATGTTCCGTATTAACTGAGTTACTGCTATTTAACCATCTTGGATTAACAGAAACTTTACTTGCTTTTAAGAACCACACCTTTGCATATACTAACATTATGATGTACTATTGGTTAATTAAGGGAAGAATGTGTATGAAGGAGACAGCTCAGTATTTTGGGTAATTCTTCTATGCTAGCGCATTTCCAGAATATGTTAGAACTAAGACTTAGAAAAGGAAATCTATTTCTTACATGAAATGTATTTTTCTGATTTACTTTTGTTATGCATATGTGCAGGCTTTCCAGAATCGTAAAACAGCATGCACCTTCTCCCTCCTTTCTTAATGTATCACATCTAGTTTACAAAGTATTTAATTACACATTTAAATTTAATCATGTGATAGATGTGAGTGCAAGTTTAAAGTTTAAAACGCACTTCGTTGCTTTACTGAAATGGGACCATTAAGTCTGTGAGCCTGGAAAGAAAGAGAGTTTTTGAAAACACATACATATCTGAGTAACACTGAAAGCTGAGTTCAGCAATGCCCAGCGTGCCACTTCTACAATAGCAACCCACTTCTGAAATGTTGGTCTCTGCAGGGAAGATCACTATCATTATAATTAAAGCTACACTACAATGGACTGCTCACAGTCATTATTCCAAAAAGTTCTTTGAAGGTGAAGATGAGTGGTAAGCATTCTCAGGAACAGAAAATTGTTTTCTCAAGTGAAAAAAACAACCAAACAAACAAAACAAAAAAAGCCCAACAAAATACAATAAATAAGTGGCTAAAATAAATTTAAACTTTTGCCATCAGTATTGACAGGCCAAGAGAGTAGGGGCTGTTCAGCCTGGAGAAGAGAATCATAGAATGGTTAGAGTTGGAAGGGACCTTAAATATCATCGAGTTCCAACCCCCCTGCCATGGGCAGGGACACCTCCTGCTAGAGCCGGTTGCCCAAAGCCCTATCCAGCCTGGCCTTGAACCTCTCGTAATGGGGTAATGGCTTCAAGCTGGAAGAGGGGAGATTTAGATCAGATATGAGGGAGAAATTCTTTGTGGTGAGGGCGGTGAGGCACTGGAGCAGGTTGCCCAGAGAAGTTGTGGATGGCCCATCCCTGGAAGGGTTCAAGGCTGTTCTATTATTTAATATAAAATGGCTGTATTTCCAGTTTGAATATTGCTGGTGAGCACTAAAGGAATATATATAATTTATTATTTCCCAGAATATGTAGTATTTAATTATACTTGCAAATAGATACATTTTGTGAGCAAATGAAAAGAGACAAAAACATAGCAGTGCCATCGCCAGTACTCTTGTTCTGTTTCTACTTTCAAAATTATCAAAATTCTTTTCTACTAATTATGAAGGCTTAATTTCTAAGAACTGCTTAGCTCTTTTAGGTAGATACATTGATACAAGTGGGTATATTGATATGAAAAATATTTTAAGACTTTCTGATCAGTTTTTTGTCTTGTTTATAAATACTTGTCCAGGAGGTCTTTGACCTTCCAAAGACTAGATCAGGTAGTTGACTAAAATGGAAAAGCTAACATCAAAGCACAGTCCTTGATTTTCATGCCAAAGCCAGTACATGTTGCTATATAAACAGCTTTGTTTATAAATAGTTTTACTGCTTCTCACAGAATTATATCATGGAACATTAAATACCATGCAGAAATTTCTGCAATCTGTTAAAACTATGAACTTAAAACTACAGTTCTAAGAATCCTAGAAACTGAGTGAAAAGTTTTCTCTGTAGAATGCTCCTGCTAAGAGCATTCAAGTTATGACAAAGATTATGACAGTGATTGCTTTGTCTTTTAAATAACAATGAAGATCTGGAAAAGAGATCATAGAACTTAGCTTTTTGAGTAATAGGAATTATAGAAGAACATAAAAGAGAAGGAAAGTTAATAATTATTTGAGAGGAAAAGTACCTGAGACCCTGAATTGGAATTTTATTCTGTTACCTGGAACACAAATAGTAGATAGACCATCTGCTATGATAACGAAAATGATTGCATTTCAGTACAAGTACAGAGTTTGAAATGTATTTCTAGTTCATGTAGGAGACTTCAGCCTCTTGACTTGAATTTTTGAGATCTGCTGTATTTTAATAACTTGGAATCACAGAATGGTTGAGGTAGAAAGGGACCTCTGGAGATCATCGGGTTGAACCCCTCTGATAAACAGGGTCACCTAGACCTGGTTACCCAGGTCCAAATCCAGATGGCTTCTAAGCAACTCCAAGGAGGGAGACTCCACAACCATTCTGATCAACCTGTACCCATGCTCAGTCACCCTCACAGTTAAAAAATGTTTCCTGATATTCAGGGGGAACCTCCTGTGTTTCAGCTTGTACCCATTGCCTGTGACCCACTGAAAAGAGTCTGGCTGTGTCCTCTTTGCATCCTCCTTTCAAGGATTTAAACACATTGATAAGATTCCCCTGAACCTTCTCTTCTCCAGGCTGAGCAGTCCCAGGTCTCTCAGCCTTTCATCACAGGAGGAGTTCCTCAATGGTTTTTGCAGCCCTTTGTTGGACTCTCTCCAGTAGCTCCACTCTGTCCAATTTGGCAAGTGAAAAGGATATAAAAAAGATCCGCTGTAAATTTGCTCTTCACGCTTTTTTTTGAAACATAATAGTACAAATCAAAGGTAAAAAGAAATATCTGAGCAGATGTAAATGCAATAATACTTGTGTCTCTTCACACTGAAGTCAGGAAATTAACAACTGGACATTCTTCCTTCTGAATAATAGCTGTGATGTGACCTCTCTGCTTTTTTATTTGCCCCTACTTACCAGCAACTACTAAAATCTGTAGAAACTGTTTTTATTTAATATGTTGGATATCTTTTTATAAATTTTGTGTTCTTTATTTCCTAGAAGTCAATAATTTCTTTGTTGTTAAGTGGTCTGAAAACTTAGATTTGGATGGAATTGAGTTGATTTTCAAAATATGGAGCTTTTTGGCAATCTGGCCATTATGAAAAAGAAATACGGTACTGTGAACACTTTGTACCCACTTTTGATGTGTGTAGAGGAAATACCATAATTATTTCAGAAAATTATTCCTGAGTAATACAGTTCCATTGGTTGTACTAACTAAGCTAGTAACTACATTCTCTTCTGCTATTATATTGCAGTTAAAATATCAAACAACTGTATGTCTCTGGCAGACATTTATCTCCCAATTTAAACTTACAGACCATTTCTTAGGCAATAATAGTCTTTAGGTTTTAACTAAAGATTTTCTGGGGTAAATAGGCATATTTTAACATATTTTTATAAGTTAGTAAAATATGGTTTGTGTTTTTTAAAAAAAATTCTGGTCAGAGAAATACTCAATGTTTTCATCCTTTTTCTCATGAATTATTGAATTGATGTGGTCATCAAGGTAGATAGAAATAGATGATCTATCAGAATTCATAAGTTGTGAAAAAATAGTTTAATTTTAAAAAACCATTTTGATTTAAGATAGCTTTAACTACAGCTACTTAAACTTTGATACTTTTAAAATCTTTTCCACATAGAAACAACAATGTTTGTCAAATCTGGAAATATAGCTTAAGTCTTTACTAATATGGTTATAAAGTCAATCTGTTGAATTTTTACTAGAGTCTGTATTAAAAAACTGTCACTGAATGAAGAAAGCTTGGTTTGATCCCAGAAATGGCCATGGTGCTGTGACATACAACCAAGCAAAATGGTACCTTTGACAGCATTTGAACTTCTGTGAATGTCTCAGTTCTCAGAAAGTTTCCTTATTAAGGAAAGTTCATGTATTTGTGACTCCCTCTAGTGGGTAGCTTTCTCAGCTGTACACTAGGAAATGTTCTCCATACTAAAATCATGATATTAAAAATTGAGAGCTCTTTTTTTTTCCATGATGAAGATATGATTCCATTCTCATGGAGAGTCACAATGTGATTTTGTGTGCATCTCCACTCATTATCCCTCATTTTGCAATATATTTTTTAAAGGTTCTTTTTATAATGTGGCTGCTGATAATCATAGCTACTTATATGTGTAACTAATGTTTATATGTTAGCAGAGGGAATATCCTTTTTTTCTTTTATTTCTGTGCTACAAATCTCTTCTATTTTCCAGACAGTCATTTACATGACTATATTCCTGAAATGTTTACAGTTCACCTTAATTATTATTTAATTCTATTTCAGGTACCACCAAAGTAAATCTTGTGAAGATCCCTTCAACTGCTTCCAGTCCTCGAGACACTGCTCTAGCAGCTGTTATATGCAGTGCGCTTGCAACAGTGCTCCTGGCTCTTCTCATTCTTTGTGTTATCTATTGTAAGAGGCAGTTTATGGAGAAGAAACCAAGCTGTGAGTTTGCAATTATTATTCTTTCTTTGTGATATTTATATGCCGGTATTAGCTTGGTGGATGTCTCTGTAGGTAAATAAATGAAATATCTACAGCATTCAAGGAAGTTTAGTGTTGAGGTGGGCAAGCTAGCAGAAGCTCAAGACCAGATTGCCAGCTCAGTGGGGATGTTCCAGCTTCCACTGAGAAAATGTTGTGCAGATGTCCAGAAATAGTCTGGTTTGCATTAATTCTGTGCCATGCCCTGTTAGATGCTACATAGATATATTTGGACTATTCAGAATCCAAGCTGGGATGTCATTGAAGAGTTGCAATGTCAGTTTGGAAATACCAGCTTAGAGGATCGGTGCATCACATGCTATTACAAAACACAGATTAGCTCATCAAGGTAATGAATGTGGCTAGTGTAGATAGCAGATTTGTCACTTACAATTTTGATTTTATGAGCATATTCAAGATTAATTAAATGCCTAAGCCAGTTAGTTTTGTAAATTTTAAAGAAAATCCCTGACATCTCATCAGTATTTGTTTATAATAAACATTTTTCTGCCTCTTAATTTAGATTAAGGAGAAGAAAAGTCAAAAGCACTCAGGTTCCCATTTATAATTAAACCCCCCCTTTTATTAAAATATGTTTATAGTATGGATGTCAAACAAGAATAATATTATCATGAATAATGTTGATGTTATCACTGCTTACAGCACAAGCAAAAATAAAGATTGAGAGTGCCATTGAAAGAATTGTTCCTAACCTAGAAAATACAGTGTAAGTTTTGAGGAATTAGGCATAGTAAATTGAAACTTCAGTTAGGGAAGTTTAGTAACTCATTTGCCTTGGTCTGCAGTTACACAGATTAAAGGAAGTCTGCTGTTAATGTAAGGCTCTTTAAGATAACATAAATAAAATCCCAGTGGCTGAAAACTGAATGTGGAAGATTTCAGATGAGGATCACTGAGAATCGTTAAACTCTGAGAAAATATAACAGTGAATGAGATATACTCTCAAATGATGAGATGAGATCAAAGAGCAGATGTCTTCCTAGAAAAGGCTGCAGTTGAACCAGCTGCTCTAGGGTTTGTTGCAAAGTCTGTGCTTTGCAATGAATCACATGGTCATTGTGGATCTTAAAGTTGGAAAATGTGTGGAGGTACTGTGTAGTATGACATTCAAGCATTCTATGTAGATAGGAAACTCTGAACAGGGAGAAGTATAATTTACTAATACATATCTTTATTCATTTTGTCCGAAGGGTCTCTGAGATCACAAGATATTCACTACAATGGCTCTGAATTGTCATGTTTTGATAGACCACGGCTAAATGAATATGACCACAGAACATGTTGCCAGTGCCAGAGAAGCACATCACAGACCTGTGGTATGTTACTCTCCTAAAATGTGACTGCGTGACATAAACATTTGTCTAACATTTATCTTAACACTTGAGTTGTGATATTTGACTTCAACTGCATGACTGACATTGTCAAACTACCCTTTGTCTTAGGCCAATTTCTCAATAAGCAGATACAATTTTGAAGTAGATATTTGTTTGTGATCTTTTTCCCGTTTTCATTCCAATGACCCTTCATTTAAAAAAAAACCAAAAAACCAAACTAAAACAAAAAAACCCCAACCAACCAAACAAACAAACAAAAACCAAACCAAAACCCTTTAAATGTTTATCTTATTTCTTTCTGATAAAAATAGTACTGCACCTGGCTTTAAGACTTAAATTAGTGTGAAGGATTTACCAGACAGGATCTAAGAATATGATATGAATGGTAAAGGACATTAACAACCTGAATGATTCAAATACTTGAGATTTTGTGAAGTAATATCAGAACAGATGCATTTATGACATTAACAAATACATAATTTGACATAAGCGCACAGGCTTAAACATCATCCTAATGCCTTAACTCAGAATGTGATACTTCCTCTCGTGCATATCTAATTGAAAAGTAAATTAATTTAAAAAGTGGATACTCATGACTGGTGTCTATGTTAGTCCTGGAGAAGGGCTTGGCTTTTGTAAATAATTTGATTTTAAAGTAATAAATTAAAGAACACATTTTTTGCAATAAGAAGACTCTTAGTATGAAAACTAAGTTTATACAAAGTTTAGACACTTTTAACATATTTAATTTTTCATTCCTTAGGACCAGTTCACTTGATTCCATCACTGTGCTGTGATGAAACCTGTAGCCTGGAGCACAGCAGTCATAGTTGTGCTTTCCACTCACAGACTACGCTTAATGAAAGGTAACTTGGTTTTATAAATGTCTATTAGACATTAAATATTTTTATACAGTCAAATTGATATTTATACAGATGCAATAGCTGCTTGGAGGGGGATGAGGGATTTTGATGAACTCTAACCGTATCCTCCTGTTTTGTGCAAAAAGAGGTTTATGATCAAAAATCAATTTTAAGTATTACTTAATAAATGCTGACTTGATGTATCAGTTTGAAGAAGAAGTGACTGACTGTTCTCCTAAGCAGATAGTCTTCCTCTTACTCTGTGGTACCTAAGAGGCTTTGGTGACCCCTTCTGCTAAGGGTTAGCAAGGTACTGCGTAAACCTCTGAATCGGGGAGGGGGGGGACAGGGGGAGGTTAAGGTACAGTTAGAAGTGTAAAAGTGTCATGAAAAATTTCTGGTTTTAGAAACTCCTAATGACGGTGAGATTTGAAATATCTAGTATTACTGAATTTCTACCAGATTGAAATCATTCTTTTCTCCTGATCAGCTGCATATAAATACAGTAGTAGAATGGTTATTTCTACAGCAGTGCCATGAGCTAAATATATAAAATTTATGTTGTCTTTCAGAGTTTCCTGGCTGCAGATTTTAACACAGGATGTATTTGTTTCTTTTAGCTAGAATAATTTTCCATATAAGGTTTAAATTGGTCTCCAGCTGTTTCGTTCTTATGGCCAAATGTAGCTAAAAATGTAGAGGCAACTTCTTCATAGGTATTGTTTATGCAAGATGACATAGTGACCTAAGTACAAGATACAAAATACCTAAATTTCTATAACAACTTGTTTAAATACCAGCAAGCTTAAGTCACCCTTTTATACCACCAAGGCAGACAAATTGAGAGTTGTGTACTTTGTGGGGATTTCTTGGTTAAGGCTTTAAAAATAAATGTCATATCCATGCTATGTGAACATCAAAGATCCCATGGTTCCTTCCAGTAGAAATGGAATTTGCTCCAATTTCCTTTGCCAAAATAATGTATTTCCTTCAATTGTGGTTCAATGTCCTGACTTTTGGCCTCATCTATAAAAATGCTTTGTGTGTATATCAAAGCAATTAAAGCATCGTGTTCTGGAAATGAGTTAGGCTGCTTAGAATCTGTTCTAGGCAATGTTAATGTGGGATGAGTTTTGTCACACAAATTATTACTGTATATCAGACTTAATGTGGCCTTTACAGTTTTATAAATCTGTAGACAGATTTTGGAAATAAAATGTATTTGTGTATCTTTTTGGTTTTGTTAATACTTTAGTACACACTACAGTAAAAAACATTACTAGGCTTTCAACAGAGATAGATACATATAGTACACTCGGGCATGTCAGTGCCATCACGCATCTTAAATGCATCTGAGATAGATAATATTGAATTTCTCCTTCAACTGTCTTCCATTTTCTGTAAAATAGAAGTGATCCTTGTGAGAGTTAAAAATCCTTGCCCTTCAGTAATATTCTGTCCTTTTCACATGAAAGATTACGTGAGAAAAACTTTTTATGTTTTGAGGGCTAGTCAGAAGAAACTGAAAAATCTAAAGTGAATGCACGTTCAATGTGAAATCACACAGGTGGGAGTTTCCAGCAGTGTTCTTGTCTATTCCCTTCTCCCATTGAACCCACTTTACTTCTTTTACTTCTGCTAGATATTTGCCTAGCCTGCTGTTTTGAGGAAAAAAACTGGTGCTGGACATTCCACAGTCTTCCCAAGCATCTTTCTTGCTGCAAGTTATACCTTAACACAAACACACACACACGTACTGGGTGTGCATTGGGAACGGATAAATTCATTCATCTTTGAAACAGTCTTTGTATCTGAAGAGTACTGTAGCATTTTTATTGTATTTCTGTTCTTTATACTATGATCAACCCCAACTGCAGTTCATGTTTTCTAAAACCTTGAATTCAGGGTGTGAAGGACTCTAGGCATCCTCTTTACCTTTACTAGTTTTCTCCAGAGCTGTGTGCATCTCCAGATGAGGAACAAAAAAATAGTCAAAAAAATAGCTTGCAAAGGATGCCTCTAGAGAATTGACTTAATATAATCCTGTTGAATTTTCTCACAATACTTCCAATTATTAATGACCATAGTTACAATATTGACAATATTTTCTGGAATACTTTTGAAACCATGTGTCTCTCATCCTTTTGCAGGGCTTCTGATTCTGTTGGAGAAATGATTCCTACTTTCCTTGGTTCTCTTTCACATTCTGCCTGTGGAGACATTTCAGATGCTTGGCCTCTTATGCAAAACTCAGCTTGTTGTGACAGCATTTCTTTTTGTGAATCATATTCAGAACTGGCTGGAGGATCTGCAAAATCCTGCAGTCCTGAGACTGAAAATGCAGCCGCTGTTGAGTCGGATAATAACCAGGATCTAAGTGAAGTACTTATTTCAGCTAAGTCTCTTGATGGAGACATTGCAAAGTCCTTTGAAATCTCCAAACATAGAACATGCATAGAAGTTTCATCACTTCAGGACTCAGTGGCTCCTGAAACCCAGCCAAAGACAAAGTGTAATGGAACAGCAAATGACTCCACAGACTGATAAAGAGGTAAAAAACATAACTACAAAGGAGTGAGAATGAGTGCTCAAGGCACATAGAGCTAGATAAAAATAGAATTGTAAAACATTGTAGTGTTACGTTTCACCATAGGCTGCACCTAGCTGTTCCTGAAATAAATTAAAATTCTACAAGAGATCCACATTTTTAAATTGCTGACTGAATTTGAAAGGTGTAATTCCTCAAACTGTAATGTTGAGATAAGGTGAACCAGAATAGAGGGTAAGCCTGGACACTAGTCAGCTTTTATCAGGTTTTTTTTGCATTAAATTTCAGGGGGGGAAAAACAGCTTAATACCCTTATGGCCAAACTGTTACGTGAGGCTAGGCCTTGTTTATGAGGGAAGAATTGAGGACTTGTCTTTGCTTATTGTAAATAAAACATAAAAGGCATGCAAAGTATTCATCAAAAAATATTTACAAAGCCTTCTCTGTGAAGTTACTACGGCAGTAGCAGAAACAGAAGAGAGAATCTCAAACTTTTTAATGCCATTCATATTCCTATGTCATCAGATAAAACATTCTGTAAGTTTGTCCATAAAATAGAATTTAATCTATAAAAGCTCAGTGTTCTAACTCTCAGAGAAAGCCCAAGTCTGAGGTCAGAATAAGAAGAGATGATAAACGGTCATCTCTACCACGTAGTGGTGTAACCATCACAAAAAGTCACCCTGCTGCTGCTTCATCGTTGTACCTTTTTACATATTAGCTGTGCTCTGTATTTTTAAAACGGCGTTTTCTACTGTTGTAAGTAACATGGAGCACTAAGTAGCTCATCTGTGAAAGGAACCCAAAGTGTGGCACGCATACTAGTGGTGTTATTTGATGGTTGTGTAGGCTGTGGCTGGAAAGCTGAAATAGTCTCCTCTGCATGTACACAGAGTCAGGAACAGAAGCAGTTGCCACTAATATTAATAATCCACCAAACTTAATTAAGAAAATTATGCTATCTATAATTATGAAAATTTTGGATCATCTGCAGAAATAAAACTGCCTTCCTTTGATCCTCTTCTACTTGGTTTGCATGCCACTTTCATATTGTTCTTAAGTAAGAAGTAGAAAGTAATTACTATTTAACAACAACAACAAAAAATATAATCTGAAAACATGTAAGTGCAATAGTTAATTCTTTGTAAATCAAGCCATAATTCTTTAGGTGACATTTTTAAGAGAAGGAAAGGGAGGTAAACAGACTGCTAAGGCGAGAAATTTTTTGCTGTTGACTTCAATGGAACTCATAGGTCATGCTGAAAATCTACTGCTGTCCCTAAAAGTATCAACCTTATTTAGGTCACATTTTTTTCCTCAATATTGCTTACAGAAAGCAGTTTTTGTCTGCAGCACTGAAGATAAGTAGTCATTAATGCCTGGCACTGACTGCACATATGTCAGATACCGCTTGGCGTAGTTTCAGTTTGGTATAAGATAACACCATTAGGTGAGAGCCATAATCTCCAGGTGTATATAAAATGGACACTGATATGGCTCCCACTGCAAATCTTGACACTGCTAGATACTAGTTTTTCAACAGTTAGCAGCAGAACTTGAATGCTTTCTCAGTGTTTTAAGGGAATATATTTCCATATGAACAAGATTCTAAAAAATGATAAATCCATTTGTGGTTTTTTTCTGACCACTATAACAAGTATCAGCTTAAGAGATATATTATTCAGTGTTTTTGTAGATTAAAGTGACCACAGAACTTCAAAATATCACTATAAAAAGTAACTTACATTTCACCATATTTGTTACAATATATAAATTGCAAATTTTATTACTGATTCATATGTGTGTGTATGAATCTTTTCTGACATTTCCAAGTCCTGTGTTTGATGGGTCTGTATTTTTATGTATTACTTTTGAGATTTGTGTATGGTTCTGAATAGGCAAGAACCTTTGGGTAGGTTAGATTTTACTTCTTTTTTTATTTTTTTCTGTGATAGACCTTACTGATTCATTTTGTACAATTTCTCCATATTCTTATTCTACACTGCATCATTATATATGCGTCTCTGGTAGAGAAATTGAAGTAGTGTTTGAGGGGCAGGACCAGGACTAGGCTTACATGAGATATGTTTTCATGCTTAACTGTCACCAACTGTACAACTCCAAAATTATTTCATCGGTCTACCTCATTTTCTTCAATTTACCCTTTACTTTTCTTGGTTTTTTGAAATATTTGGAGGGAAGGATGACCTTTCAGTACATGCAGATGCTTTACCACTATGTGGGCCATACTTTTATTATACTGAATGTACTAATGGGCCACGCTTTTATTATGTTGAAAAGTAAGAAAATCAGAAGATGGTATATTTTTATTTCTGTGCACAGAAATGTAAGTTTTTAAATAGGTATGTTAATGCAGGTTTAGCTGAATTTTTACAGCAGGCAGTAAATATAGATTTAGTCAAGTATAGAAGTACATACAGCCTTTTTTATGGGTTTATGTAACCACTGTTCTATCACTTTCTTTCAGGAAGCCAAGCTATTTCTCTCAGCACTAAAGCTGAAGGCTTCCCCAATGCTCCTCTGCTGATTCTCATCAAGCATAGTCTGGTCTTCAATGTTGCATGGTTTCAAAATCAGCTGGAAAACAATGGCATCATTTCACACCTTCTGGGCAGTTGCATCTGGGCTGTAACAGCTGTAAAGTGAAACTTGAAGGAGCATCCTGGGAGAACCGTGAAAGTGAATTTATGACCTCTTGCATCTCTTTTTCAAAAAGAACCTTCTGTTCTCTCAGATTCACAAAAAGCCTAATGGAGTGAATTTAAAAGTATGTGTAAATACAGCAAGAAATAGAAATATTTCATTATATTTAGGTGGGTATCTTAAATACGGCTACAGACATCAGAAGGCATGGGACAAGACTTTGCCAGTTATTCTGCTTGCAGATTTATGCATGCATTAGGATTTTTTGGCTGGTTTTAATTTTCACTCAGTTTCCTGCCGTTGAAGGACTTAAGAAATAAACATTTCTATTTATGCAAGGGTCATCTATTGATAAACTGAAGCTTTTATTATATATTACATTATAGTCAATAAGCTAGTTTGGGGAGTTAAAGAATTTGCATGTTGCAATATATATGGTTGAAGTCCCTCCCATCCAACTATTACATTTGTGGAAGGGGGCATTGTTTCGTTAAATATAGCAGGAAATTAGCTTAAATTAGATTTAGTTCAGTGAAAGTCAGCCGTATAGATAAGGATGTTGTGTTTAATTGGTAGTCTCAGTATTGGAATACAGAACTTGTTGTTATAGCATGTAATTTTTGGATGTTGAAATAAATGCAATCAACTGTCACATCAAAACATCAGACTGTAGCAGGTGTGCCATGAAAGTATTCATACAATGAGACTATTACTAATATTTTTTAGTAGCTCATTATTTTTAAGTGTCAAGCTTCCTATTGAGCTAATTCATTCATGCAGCAGGCCTTTTCATTCATGTCACTTTGCCTTTCTCACTGTAGTATTATGTAAATTCCATTTTTCCACACAATATCTGAAAATTAACTCGTAACATATTCTTTAAGTACCTCCGAATTGAATCCTCAAAGTTGGATGCATGTCTCAGAGATTATCAACTCTGCTTTCGTTACTGTTCTTCAAGATTTTTTTAAGATTGCAGTTGGTTGCACTACATCCCATAATACCATTTGCTCTGCAGCAATTTTTATCCCTAAAACAGTTTTCACTTCTGTGAGTAATCCCAGTAACCTCTACTGATTCGTTACATTCAGCAGGCTCAGGCCTGTCAGTGATGAACTCTAGCAATTATTCTTTAAAGTACCCAATGTGCCTTGACAAAAGCAAAGCAATCAGCAAAACGAATGCAAATTTGCAATAAATATTACTCATCTTTCCCCACACGGGTTGTGTGGCAATGGAAATGTTGAGACAGTATTCCTGTTCCATAATGGAAAAAAGGCTTCTGCCTCTGGTGAAAAGGCTTCTGCCCCCAGCAGAAGGTTGACCCTGCACAGGGCCAGGGAAAGCCAGTGCAGGCAGCGGGGGCAGGGAGGTGCTCAGCAAAAACCAGTGAGATTATTCCTGTGTGCAAAAATCATGAGTAACAGTTACCAAATTCAAACCAAAGTAAGTGAAGAAATTACGTAAGCAACTGGTTTTTTAAAGCTGTAAATCCCACCATTTGGTCATTGGCAGAATAATAGGCAGTTATACAGGGAGTACAATTGCTCAGCTAAATATTTTAGGAGTATATATTCAAAAAAGAGTAGTTTTGAATAATTTCTTTGGATACTTTCAGACATTGAAGAAGGGACAAAAACATTATTTTTCGCTACATGTGCATGAAGAGATGTGTGCTTTTTTTTTGTATATACTTTGTAAATAGAAAAATATCCAATGTGCATTTCAATATATGGCAAAATATTTTTAGAACATATGGAGATTTAACTTTTCACTCATACCAGTTCTTTAGAAGCTGTGTTCAAAAGTGTTGCCAGCATCTGCCACGGTATGTTTTCCCATTGGAATTTACACTTTGTATTATTGGTTTTGTCCAGCAACTCTAGAAAAAAATTCTCATTATGTTAAATGAGTGACAGATAGCTTGAGAGAAAACTAGGAGGAGAAAATGAAGAGAGTACTTTTTAAATAGATGTGTATATTGTGTATATAGTTTTTTTTTTCCTTAATTTAACCAAATTGGTCTTTTTTATATTGCCTGTGGCAAGCAATGCTGTACATGCCAATAGAAAACATCCACTACCGCTGCGCTTAGACTGCCCATGTATCATGTCTAGGGACTTACAGTGCTGTTTTAAATACTCCTTTAAAGACTGTAAATTAAAATTGTATAAAACATTTTGTAATACTTTTTCTACTTGTGAATAAAATGTTATGTGAACCAGTCTTGGTTTGTTGATCTCAAGTTAATTATAGCGTTCTATATAAAGTTAGTGATCAATTCCTTTATAGAGTTCCATAATGGTGTAATTGTGTTAAAATTACGGTAATCTGGTACATCTTTGCCTTGAGTTTAACAGTAGCATCATTCTTCAAGCTGGAGGAGCTTAAAGAGGCATTAAGTTAAAAATCATACCACTTTAAATTCTTTGCAAAGTTTTTCTTCTCAAGAAAGGGGCGGGGGGAAAGGCTGGTGAGCGCCACAGATCACTGTCTGTATAATGTCTTTGAAAAAGGGAAAAAAACCACATACCCCACACAGCAGACTGTTTCAAACCAGAAAGATACATAACTAATGAGAGCAATTTTGAACCAGAAAAGGATGTGCTAATCACAGCCCCTGATTAGCACCAGCAGAGCCTGCACTCGTGTTGCCCTGCAGCAGCCAAGAGTAGGTTCAAAGCTCGGGTGAAGAAAGAGAGAGTTGGAGAACACCAATGGAGAGGACTAATTGCCCCTGATTATGTAGGACATTTTTCAAAAATTGTCCAGAAGGCTTATACGTTGACAAGGTTCAGGAAAATGTTACTCGAATGGGATGCAGTAGAATTGAAATGATTAAGAAAGGGATGGCATGGTTTGGCTGACAAGAGCAGAGGACTGAGAATGAGTAATTTGGTAATTGTATGTAATTACATGGCTTCTTATGGTAGAGACATAAGGAGCAGTGACTGGAAACTGAATCCAGGTAAGGATGGCAGGTATCGTAAAGCCAGGTTGTTCGTGGTGAAGAATTTGTATCTTTATTAGGTTTTATGGGAAAATAGAGATTAATTGCAGGCTGCTCTGTCCCGGTTTCTAGTTTAGTCTGGGAAATTTCATGCTGGTTCTTGTCTGTGTGCTGCTGTTATCTCTCTCCAGTCTTTTAAGTACACAATCCAGAGCTTACCCAGGAAGCACCTTCCCAGAGCAGCAAGGGCTCCATATGCGACTGTGCTTGTGTGCTGCGCTCCTGAACGTCTTTGAGCGTGGCTTCTGCTCGGCTTCTGCTCATCCCTCATCGTCCTTCTAGTTCCCTCGCAAGTCTGCAAAGCAGCACGTGGCACATTTGGTGTTTCACTTCTACCCCTTAGCATCCACAAAGGCAGCTTGCTGACTCTCAGCACTGCTGGGGTGGCAATGCTGTGCCCCAACCAAGAAGAAAAAGAAAAACCCACGGAAAAATCAGGAATTGAAAAACAGGTGATTATTCTATTTTATCTGGAAACAAAACCCAACTCAAGACACATCATGTCTGTGATTATTAAGCTTGCACAGATATTTGATCATATCAGATGTTACATAAATGTCACTGGCAAGGCTGCAGTTTTCTAGCCAATGCTCTTTCTAAAAGAGCCCTACAGAAAGAGCAGCCCACCTCAAAAATCTTTTCCCTGCTCGCATTGCTTTTCAGTACAACAGTGCTCCCTGCCTTTTCTACAAGGAAGACCAAACTCTTAACCCAAAGCTCCTCATCCTACCAGTAGCTGGAGATCATGTGGCTTTTCCCTTTGTTGTGGGCTCTTTGAGAGCCTTCGGTTTGTGTTCCTCTGAAGTTCCGCCAAGCAACAACCTTCATGCATTAAATTAATCCTCTCACTGACTTTGGTGATGGAGGTTTAGATCGCTACCTGCAGCACATTCCACTGCACACACTGCTGCTTTGTTTTGCCCTTTTCTTTTTTTTTTCCTT
>VXBW01005457.1:0-91119 GCA_013400375.1 Thinocorus orbignyianus | reverse complement strand
TAAAAAAAAAGGGGGTATTGAAAGGAGCGTGCAGTGTTTTATCAGGCAGGGAGCAAGCTGGGCTCGGGTACTGCAGAGCGAAGGCACACAATGCACACTTTGTGCCGGCAGGGTGCAATTTAATCCATATTTAGTTTTGGCATGAGCCTTGGTAAAACCCACTTGCTCGTCACATCGCACAGGAGCCGGTTTGATTATGTCCGATAAGGTGGAGCTTTCAATAGGAGGAGAATAATAGCGGGTGGATTTGCTTGTGAGCCTGCTGGCTTCCACAAGGGCAGCGAATGATGGGATTAGTGGGAATGTTTTCTAAGAGCGTCCTGACAGAGGGGGTGGCTCACTGGGGGCACACCGAGGCTTCCAGCGAGAGCCACAGCTTCAGCAGCAGGGTCAGCTGAGTAAAACTGGGACTTATTTTCCCCATCTAAATCCTTCCTTATCACAGTTGGATTTAATTTATTTTTTGTTGTTTGACCCAACAAAGGGAGATTTGCCTTGTTCAAGAGTTTATAAACTATGTTTTTCTAAAGCAGTGGTGGGAAAGCACACAAGAAAAAGGCAGCTTTTCAGAAAGTGCTTTCTCTGAGCCTCAGTCTCTGTGAAGGTTTTCATTTCTCCTGCCCAGGTTACAGCTATGGTTTGTGGATACACAATTCACCTGCTATTCGGCATGCAAAAATTCTCCTAAGTATAGGAGGTACTGCACCAAAATCTAGGCTGCAATCAATGATTTAAGGGAGAAGGCTGATTTAAAGGTTGTGAAAATTAAACCACTGGAATCAAACCATTCCACCTCAGCTTGTCCAGCATCTTTATCAGATGCCCAGCGTCTTTATCAGGCAGCTCATTGGAACATAATGATAAATATATGGTAAATACAGAATATATATGTCTACATAAAGATATATTCTACATTAGAATAAAATAATAGCCAATATTTTTCTTATAACCTATCATTTTCTATGTGATCTGGGCAGATCATTGTCCAGGTCAGTTATAATAATTTTATTCATGTGTCTTTAAACATGAGGAAATTGCAGAACACAATTGGCCTTTACACTGTACGAGCATTTATTCTCCATGTGGCAGAGGTTACAAAATGAGTTGAGAACGTTTTTTAAAAAATAGTAAAGGCTGTATTTCAATTTTTTTAAAATACCTTTCAGTCCAGAAATCCAAGTGTCCTAGAAGTTTCACAGGTCAATATGGGAGCCTGAAGAAAAGAAAAAAAATGACTATATCCAACAAAACCAATGTCTTTTGTAATGGGGATATTCCATACATGTGTGTGCAGGCACTTGCATGCAATGGATGTTTAAGAGAATAATACTGAACAAAGCAAGAACAGTAGAGGCTATTCATTATGAAAATAATAGTAATTAGGAAAGGGCATTGAGCTGTTAGTGCACCAAAGTAAAGATCTGGTCTACAGCCACCTAACTTCACCTAAACTCACATAAACCTGGCCAAAGAACAACCGGAAAGGTCTGGAATCAGCAGAATAACAGCATTTACAGCACCAATTTTGTTAATACATTGCAAATGTGCTTTCTTGCAGATTGATATTGACTCCTGCAACTTACGGTAGCTGAGTTTAACCTGAGGAAATTCAACAGCAAGTGTCAGTTTGGCCATTTGGTTCACTTTGTTCCAAGGGAAAAAAGAAAGCTGCTTACAACCTGATGCCCTTTTATGCTGTTAGACACAATCATAGTTGTTTTCCTTTATCATTAATAGCTCATAACTACGGCTTCATTGAACTTTATTCATATGGATGGTCAACAGTGAAGTTAGGAGGACACCGATCCTGTGCAAGCGTGAGAATATCTTTCTGACTGAGACATCAAAACAGATGCATAATATTCCATCAAACAATACCTGAGGTGTGTTTTCTCACAATTCTTCACCTTTTGTCAAAATGCTTCACCTGTCCCATCCCTGGAAGTGTTCAAGGCCAGGCTGGATGGGGCTTTGAGCAACCTGGTCTAATGGGAGGTGTCCCTGCCCATGGCAGGGGGGTTGGAACTCGATGATCTTGAAGGTCCCTTCCAACCTGAACCACTCTATGATTCTATCATCATTTTGATACTCTGAAACTACCAACAGAAAAAATTCCTCACTTGAATAATTTTCCTGCCATGACAAAAGGATGGGAAATCTCACATAAGAGTATTTTCTCCAGGGGGGGTTGTGCAGCTGCCCTCCATGCTAACCCCTCAATAAATTGAAACCCTCAATAGTAATTTAAATTGCATCTTTAACTATATTTTAAACTTTGGAGGATTTGTTGGTTACTTGAGGAGGACTAATCCATTTGTATGGGTAAGAACTGCCTCAAAGTTACTACCATACACTGTTTTTCAATTAGCAGTACAGTTGGATTCAGGCAGAAGAAACTCTAAATGCTTTAGATGATAAAATATGAATTGTATTGATGGGTTAAAAGAGGCAAGCCCTGTGGGTTCTGCCCCCTCTCTTATTACTACACACACAGTACACTTGATTACTACACTCTTATTAGTTCAAACAGGTGATGGGATCAGCAGGGAGGAGCTCAAGAATGCCATAAATTACATCTCCTGTGGCTTTCAACAACAAATTGATAGCGTTGGAGTTTACTCAAAGTGTTGGCAAGTGCTGTAATAGGGATTCCTGAAAATATCTGTCTGCCAGATGATGTTTCCTAATACACAGAGTGTCACTGAGGAGGTCTTGTTGCATTTACAGCCAGATGCTTTACTTTCTGAGACAAGAAGTCCTTTTATCGCCTTCCTGCAGTAGGTGGACAGGGGGTAGAGGGGAAGCAGCAAGGTCTGCAGAAGCCAGAGGAGAGCAGGGTGCAGCGCTGAGACATCCAGCACACGCTGCAGCCTGTTACAGCTCATCTCCCTCTGCAGATCTCCCAGCTGGGCAAAGACGTGATGTAAATGTACTTGGAAGCCTAAATATTACCAAAGATGCGATATTGCACCTTCTGCAGATGCATGTCACAGGCAGAGCAATTGACTTCACTCGTAAGAGAGAAGTAGTGAAATATTTGTTAAGATGAAAGAGAGATTTAACCAAATTAGTTGTAAATGCAACAGTATTTTACAAGAGTCGGTGCCAAGGTACACTTGTGTATTTACTGCATGGAGGACAGGGTCAGACAAGCTGTCAGGGAGACCCTACTGTTGAGTCATGAGGTTCAGAAAGGACCCCCTGGCTTTCTAAACTCCTTCTCAGAGAGGAGTCTGGGTGAGGCTGGATCCAATCCTAGTCCCAGATTTGATCAACAGTTTGTGTCTAAAGGATTATATATGCGCAATCAATTATATCACTTAGCTAGGATTTCAAAGTTCAGCATGCTGTTAGTCACTTACCCAGAAGCTGTTGCAGCAAGGAATCTCTCAGCCTCGAGGAGCAGAACCCTAAGTGAGTGTCCTCACAAAAGGGGAGATACTGGCATGCAGCCACTGCCATACCAGAGAGCTCAAAGGGCTCTTGGGCTGCCCACTATTTATACAGTAAGATAACTGACCTATAGCCATATTCCCATGGGAACAAAATATATAGGCCCCACTCCAGAAAGTATTTCAGCTGTGTTGCCAGCCATCCCCCAAAGTCCAGGTGCAACTGACTGCAGCTGATGTTGTGATGGACATGGCCCAAAAGAGGGGGAAAACCAGGGCGAGCACACTGCCGCAGTGCATCAGTGTTGTCGGTGCAGTAGCTGAAAGCTATAAGTAAAAAGAAGTAAGTACCTTCTGCTAGTTAGGGGGGGAGGGGAATAATATAATAATAATTTTTTTAAATCTTAAGATTTTGGGCTCAAAGCCTTCTTGGATCTGCTTTCCAATGTTTGCTTGTACACTTTGTATCTAGTTAAAGGTCTGCAGCTGCTGTGCCTCTGAGGATGCTCCTGCAATTCTTACCTGATCGTAGGGAGCAGAAGTTACCCTTCAATTTGGCATTGTTTTACTTTGTGTTACAAGAGCTGGAGGGTTTAAATGTCTGCCAATCTCTGTCCTTCTCCCAATTACCTAATCTTTTTGACCAAACAAAATAATAAGAAGACTATTCAAATTTTGCTTAAGTTGGATTACTCAAAAGCTGCCCATAATAAGACTCTGATTTCATTTTCTCCTGGAAGAGAAACGTAGTCATCCTAACGCCACCCGAAAGACAGCCTGGGAAACAGCTGCTGACTCGTGCTCTCATCCATCTCTCTCTGCTGCTCTGTCCCCGAGACCAGGAAGCAGGCCAGAAAAAATCAAAACACCTCTTTAACCAGACCAACCCACTCTTTAAAAATCTGTAATTGAATCACAGCTTACAGGTAGTTCGAACAAACAAAACAAAATAACAAAAAAACAACCAATCAAACAAAAAAACAATAAAGAAGACAGAGACAGGAGAAAAAACACTGCCTAGAGAATTGTACTGGACAGTCATTCAGCGAAATTCCCATTTGTGAATTAAAAGCTTAGCTAAATAACCTTGGGCTGCACAGGAAGACAAGTAGGAAGGAAAACTCTTCTGATCTTTACGATCAGCCTGCCCCTTGAGCATACCAGGCATTTTATCCCCTTAATCTTCATAAAAATGTGATCTTGTGAAGTAGGCATGCAGCACTCTACCCCTCATTCTTGAAGCAGAACGGTTTGTCCTCCCCACCCCCTGCCAGAAATAGTCAGAAATAGTAAGGCACAACTGGCACTGAAGGCTCTTTCCAATCAGGAAAATAATGTCTCTATCTCTTACCCCCTCTCCTCCCGCTTTATGGCTCTTCCCTACTGTTCTACCTTATTTATCACTGCTGCAATTTTTAGGGTATTTGCCTTCTTTCCTCCAGGCCTATGTTTCCCATTCTCCTGCCTCCACTACCTGCTCTACTCCCCCATCGACACCTGAAAGTAAAATTGTGGATTTCAGTTCATGAACCTGGAAGGTGTAACACAGTGCACACGAGTATCTCCAAGGCTGTTTTATGTTCTTATGTACAACTACAGGAAATAAAAGAGAGGGAAACAAAGGTGCCCAACCGCAGCATGCAAATGCTGGCCCATGCCATGATGAGTAAAGCTCACTTTCAGAAAGGCAGTGAGCTCAAATGCAAAGCCAGCCTACCCACAGATTTGCTTGGTTGGATCCTATGTGCGGAAGGCCACTTCTAAAACAGAAGATAACGGCTGAGTGCTTAAAATTGTGACTTCTAAGCACGTGCCTTGGTCAAGATTTACCTGCAAGAAACCTCAGTGAAAACCAGAGACAAGAAACCGGTCACAGCAGTGAGACAGAGCTATCCGTGACAGTGTGTAAATTGCTGAACTACACTAAAGTGCCATGAAAAAAATATATATTGGAAAGATTACAGGCAGGACAGTTGGGAATTATGATGCTTTAAACTGATTGGATTTTATCTGGAACAGTAATTTTCTCTTTCCGGAGATAATCTCACCACAAAAAATTATAGCAAAATAAATAATTGTTCATATCAGATCTGCTTTGCACGCTCCTGACCTGGTGTTCCACTTAATTTCCTGAGTGGGTGAGTCAAAGCAGGCTGGGCTGACCTGTAAACTGAGACACACCAGGCCATTCCCTGCTGTGTGCTTGGGAGGTTGGTGGAAAACAGCATCAACGTGGCAAAGGAGCTGCTGCAGAAGGGATGATACAATTAGACTTAGTCTCCTGCTTACAACTGCTGATTGTAAATTTGTCCCAATCACACGGAAGTTATTTGTTTGCATTTGGTTCAACAAAAAACTAGAGTCAAAATTATTCTAACACTGATGTTTTGAAACACTTTAAAACTCACAAACAGCAAGATGGAAGAGGTGGACTGAAGAATCCCATGTAATTTGGTCTGAAACAGAGAGCAGTGCCCACGGGCACCGGGAGGTGATGCCAGGAGGTGGTTCACCCACACCCACCTGCTCCCCCCAGGCTTGCTGACAGCACCAGTGCTCCCATCCCAAATCCTCACCTTTCCATTCTCACTGGTTATGGCTGGTTAACAGTTTGGCTGTAAATAACAGATTTATATATATATAAAATGTTATTAACTACAGGGCTCTAACAAGGGGCTCTCAGCCCCCCTACAGCTGCTCACCAGGGCTGGGCTTTGCTGGATCTGGTCCCTCTGCAGCTTGGAGCTCCTCACCTGCATCCAGCCAAATGCAAAAGCGATGCCACAGCCATTGCGCCCAGCAGCTCCTCCATCCATTCCTGCAGCAGAAACAATATTGTATTATGTGCTCTGGGCAGTCCTGTTTTAGCAGGGNAGTATTTTGATGGTGTTTGCTCAAAGTCTTCCAGTGGGTGGAAGGATTTTATATGGCTGCATTAACCCACTGGGGGTTGTGCCGTGGCTCAGCCCCGGTGGGGTTAGGCACCAGAGGCAGCTTGTGGTAGGAGATGCTGGGCTGCATCTGGGAGGCTACTAGAATAGTGGCCCCCCCAAGGGTCACAGTGATGCAGAAAAACAGATAGTGGGGAGGGGACTTGGTTCCTTGACACCAGTGTGTCACACCAGTCCTACTCCTCCACTTTAATTAAATAAAAGGGAAATCTCATGCAGATTGGAAGGAGGGATGGGGATTCCCAGGGAAAGCTGGGCTGGTGCAGCCTGGAGCCAGTAGCCAAGGAGCTGTGGGCTGAGAGCTCTGGGAAGGTGAAACAGATGCCCCAGCAAGGCCAAAGGGGAGGAGAGGACAAGACGCAAGGCAGAACATACAAAACCACACACAGATCAGCTAAAGAAGGTGAGTGGATCCTAGAAGAAAGATGTGTCTTGTGCCAGTTAGGAATGTATGGGAACAGTGACAGCAGGCTCTTCCTGTAAAAATACTTTTGAAAGCTGTTTTTTAAGTACTTCTGACTCAAGCATGCAGGTGATTTACATGTTTCCACACGAAGAAAAAGATCTCAATATTTTCTTGGCTGGCGTCAGTGAGGCTTAACTCCCTCCTTAGAATTTAAGACGCTTTTCCTTTTTGAATGAACACAGTTGTGCTGTACGTGTTGTAGTTCAAACTGACTCCTAAGAACACACTTCATGATCCCTGAATTCAGAAAGGCAACCAGGGGAGCACACAGGAGTGCATGCCTGCAGCAAGCACGTTGGTCATGATCACCGTATCTCCACTGAGACCAGCTTGCTGTAATGGACTTTAAATTACTCACTCCTTTGCTCCCTGATCCTCCCATGCTGGCCGGTAGTGAACAGTTCAGACCTGTAATTATAATTTAAATACTGTAAAATTCCAGCTGAGCAAGCCAACAACATTTATCATTTGGTATGCCCCAGTTAACTGTGAAGAAGGATGCTCTCTTCAGAACTTTGCACCATTTTCACTAGGGTTTTTTTGCACTAACCAGATGCTTTTATTGGAATTTATAATAAATTTATAAATCAATTTCATTTATTAGCTCTCCTACCATAAATTTATGGTTTGGGTGCCTTCCCTACACCTTTGAGCAGCTCAAGCACATATGCAGAGAGTATGAAAAAACCCCAAAGACACACTTCTCTTAGTGAATTAATCCAGGTTTCCAACAGTTGTGCCCACGTAAATTAAAGATACACGTGGACTTTGCATGGGCTCCACAGAAGCACTTTTCCAATTTTCTTTTAAGGTCACGAGGCTGTGATATGACACATTCAAATAAAAAGCTGGGATGGGGACTTTCCTAGACGGATTTTACCTGATTCTGAACAGTTGTTCTTTTGCCCTTGAGCAACCTAAACTGCTTTATCCGGAAGAAAAGAAGCTGTCTTCAAATGCGTACATTTTGTTGGACACTGTTCTGTACAGAAGATTTCACATGCAACATTAAACCGTGAAAAGACAGAGATCTGCCAGCAACCGGGAGCTCATTTTCTCCTGTGATGGTAATTTTCAAAATCCTTACTAATTCTGGGAACTCCTGCAACTGTCCTGCTCTCAGTACTCAGTTTTGCTTCCAGCACTCAACCTATCTGTCTAGCTCTCGTTTCAAGTCCATGCACTGACCTTGCCTTTCATGCACCCTTTTCTATTCTTACTCAAATCCACAGCATCCCTCCCTGCCACACCGGGTTGAAACCTTTCGAAACTGGCTTCTGCAAAGCCAGTCCCTCACCCTAATTTAGCCCATTTGGTCCTAAAATATCCGTGTGTTTTTGTTCTCCTCTCCTCTCAACCCATCATGCCCAGGGCCCCCAGCATGGTGCCACTCCAGCTGCTTTCTCTCTGGTTCCCCAGCAGCTGGTTTCCCACACCTGACTTTCATCATGTCATCCCCTGGGTTTCTGTCACGTTGGATTGACAAGTAACATGACCACCAAATGCATCTGTGCACACCCTGAGGACAGGATTGGAGAAGGGCTGCTTTGGAGGACCACCCGATGACACCGGTCAGGATGCAGCAGGCTGGGGTCCCTGCACCAGGCATCCCTCTGTGGAACCTGTGCATGGTTTTTGGCAGCCAGAGAAGAGGCAAACCAGTCTCATGCCAACAAGAAAAGCCCCAGAAGATGTATGTGCACTTGGGGCATTAATGCTACAGCAGCACCACTGAGCAGTGAGGGCAGGTCCAGCCTCCACCACGCAGGAATCAAGCCAACCCACCAGGTACAGATCTACCCTAGAAAAGCCACCAGTTACTGACATCTCCATCCCCTCCGCGTTGCCAACATCCAGCTTCCTGTGAACATCTTCCACCTCTGCAGGAGGGTTGGCATTTCAGCAGCCCCACTGATGATGACCCTGAAAGCCGAGTGAAATGCGGAAGCTACAGCTGCTGCCAGACACCCCAGTGCTCCTGAACAGGAAGGAAACACCAGCTTGGCTGCCCTGTGGCCTGCCAGGGGATGTTACAAGACTATTAATTGCCCCAAAGGACCTCTGGGCATATTAACACCTACTCTTTTCCAAACAGTGGTCACTGCCAGATCCAGTGCCTCCTTCCACTGCAAGCTGGTTTATTCACATTTCAGTTGCCCAGGGATTCATCTATGGACAGTGATTTACCATCTGCCTCCGCAGCTGAAACCACATCGCCTTAATCCCACTGGCAGGCGCAGGCAGCCAGCCCCTGGGCAAGCAACACGGGTCTGCAGCAAAATGCTGCCTTCTTGGGGATTCGGGAAGGAGAAACTTGGATCAGCCACCTCGTTTCATTCACCTGAGCACATTGCCACTATAGAAATATTCCTACTAGACTCCTACTAGACACTGTCCTATTCCTGATCTGTTCTGGGATGGTCTAACGTGAACTGCAGCCACCGAGCTGCTCACCCAGCCTGCATCCGCAAAGAGAATCTGCAACTCCTTATCTTTTCCATTTTTTTTCTATATTTAGGACATTCGCATGTACACAACAGCCAGGCAAAGCGTGGGAAAGGCAAGCAAACACCAAGACAGGTTTTCAGTTCAGGAATCCCTTGGGACCATCAGCAAGTCACAGGGAGGTGCAATGGGAGCAATGAAATCAATGAGAGTGTGAGAGCAGCTGTACCTAGAGTGGTTCTGTCCCAAGGAGCAGTTATATACTTCAGCTTCTAAAGACATACTCGAGCTCACCACCTTGGTTAGTATTTTCATAGTCCCACCTGCAGAAGTGGCTTGGGCATTAACAGCTCTTTAAGCTCCCAAGTCACTCAAGCACTCAGGAACATAAGGTAAGAAGGGACTCCTCTCCAGGCCGGTGCTCAAATAAATGACTCTCCATGACAAAGAAAACCTCAAGTGAGTTAAAATCCTGTGGCTCGGTTATCCCCATTCTCTGGCAGCTGCTGCAGTGAGCTCCCAGGGCCAGGAATGAGCATTGGAGAAACACTGCAGCAGCCTTGTTCCTGGATGCAGCAGCTCCAAAGAGGCCACACAGCCTGTGGGGCAAGGCTAGCTTCCAGCACACCTTTCTGCTGGGACTCAGAACACAAAGAGGCCATCCACAGGTGTAGCCCATCATCCAAACCCACAGCTGCTGATGTTTCCCTTTCTGTAGCTTCAGGTGGACTTCAGCTGTGATAGGGAATCTGCAGAAAATGCTAAACGCCAAGGAAGAGGTAGGTTATATTTCAGGAAAAGAAAAAAAAAATGAGAAAAAAATAATAATCAACTGACCTATCATTTTTATAAAAGAGTTATTAAAAATGTAATTTTAAGAAAACTTCATATTTTACTGAAGTACAAATACTGATATTACAGTACTTCTTGTATTACCCAAGATAGAAATAATTCCAGTGAATTCCACCCACCCTCACAGTTTTTGGATGCAAATGCTTCTACACATATTCAAAGATCATTTAATCATACATCCACTGAAGTGAAATTTTAACACTCCTAATCCCACATGTACACGTTTTCCTAAAAATGGGACTTAATCCATCAAGCACTGACCTTAATACAAATCGAATAGTTGTCATATAACAGCATCTGCAATATCCTCACAATCAAATATTATTAAAATACCTTTACTGTTAAAATCCAAATATTTCAAGTGGGAATGTAAGGCGTTCTCGAGGCACAGGCTTCAGACCAGCTGAACAGATAACCTGACAGACCAAGGGAAAAGTGTGGAAAACTGAATAGCTCATAAAGCAAGAAACTGAATGTCAAATTAGCTGTTTCCCTGCACTCATCCAGCCTGCATCAGTTTTTCACACACATTTGAGGCTGTCAGAAACCAAAGAAAGGAAAAAATAAAAGCAGATTTTGTTGGGAAGAACAGATCACAAACTGAACAAACTACCAAAACCACCTTGTCTTGGGAATTTGGCTTAAACGCCAGATTGAAACAAAGATAACTAATTTGATTAAGTAGAACATCTTATCTAAATCCCTATTTAGGGAAAACACTGCCAGCAATTCAGCACTGTTTTGCAAAAGGCCTTCAAAGTTGTACAGTTTCAAATACCTACAGACACACGGCACCTCTTAGTGCATGATGGACACATCTGTTGGGCGAGCATCAGGGCACGGCAACAAATAAAACTTACAGAAAAATAAAAAGATTTGCCAGGATGGTGAGGAATTGAGTCTGATCTGAACTGATCTGGTCTCTGACAGCCCCGAGTTGGGTTACAGACCCAAATGTCACTGCCTCATCCTTACCGTGTGCAATTACATCTCCGCTTCTCAGGGAAAGCCCTTTCCAACCCCATCGCGACAGCATGTGCCGTTTGCCCAAATGCTAGGAGGCACTGAACTGTAATTTCAGCTCTCATTTGTAATGAATGGGATTTCCTATGGCTAGTATGAATCATTTTGATAACACATATAATTAGTTTTATAGAAGTTTTAGTATGTTATAAAAAGTGCTATGTCCCTTGTGTTCCCCCCAGGGCTCTCTTGTAAAATTATTTTGTTACAACTGTGTTCCTCTTGGAACTAAAGCATAGACAACTGAGCACATCTGCATGTCAAGAGAAGGACTGTAAGCCAAGACATTCAAGGCAATTTTTCTGCCTTTCTTTGTTTCTAAAATCCATGTGAAGAAATGAGATCGCTTCTGGATTCCAGCATTATCAGCTGTTCAAAGCTGAAGACACTCACGTCCTCCCAGGCCATCACTAAGCCCCCTCACAGCTGCCAAGAGCTGATGCTGTGGCTCAGCTACCAGGAGCTGGGATGGCTCTCAAGTGACCGTGGGGGAAAATGCTCAAGAGGTATAAATAATGTAGGTCCTTAATAACTTCATCTGAGCTACGGAAATTTGTCCTGGATGAGGATTTGGCTCTATGCAGAGAGTTGCNTTCCTCTCCAGCTCTCCCACAGGCTCCCTTCAGATACCTTCATGAGGAAGAAAAGTGGGGTTAATAGGCGTGTGCATGATGTGACACCAACAACCCTTTCTGACTTTCTGTTTTTTTCTTTTGTATGTATTTGAAGACTGAGAGTAGGATGTGATTTAGACCTTGTGACTACTTCTAAAGGGTACCGTTAATAAACCGGCTTTATTTTTAACAGCTGCCCTGCCAACCTGTTGTGAATATGCTAGAGGAGCTTGATGAGCTTGACCAAGCTTACATCAAGGTTTGCTCCAAACATCAGCCAAACACAGGCTTCTGACTGTGTGTAAGGGACAAGCTGTATATTCAAACACCTACTTGATAAATTACTCAGGAGGTCCAGCTGCCTGCAGCGCACTGGGACCTGCTGTCCTGTGGTGTGCACCCTAAAGGGGCTTGTCCATCCTGACTTAACCCCAGCTTGGCAATGCTTCACCTTCTCAGGAGGTCACGTTCAGGACGTTTCCCCAAGGCCCAGCTCTCCCAACACCCATGTCCCGCAGCGCAGGGAAGGTGGGTGAGAAACGGTGTTCGAGCATGAGATGCACTTGGGGCTATATGGGCAGGTGCCAGTAGCAGCTGTGGGCAGGGTGGGAAGAACCTACCACGCTGCCATTTTGCTCTTCCTCTGGCACAATCACAGCCATCAGGTCAGAGACAGAGACCAAACCACCCCTCACCTCCCCTTGCCCCCTCAGGTCATGCCCCACTGCAGCTGTAAGGGCAGAGGGAGAAGGGAGACACGTGGAGGTGTCCAGGGGAGGGGGCTGTAAGGAGTTGGAGGGACAATTGCCAGAAGATGTTCCACAGATTAAACAAAAGCCTCTTTTGCAACAAGAATGCATGTGCAGGAGCTGGTTCATCCCATCCTGAGACAGGGAGGATATGTCCCACTGTGAAGGCTCCCATTTCTTCTCATCAGTGCAGAGACAGCCAGAAGGTCAAGCTCTAGCCATCTACAAGTTGCCTCAGAAGCTGCAGGCTCACAGGCAACTGCTTGGCAAGAGGCACCCCGCTCCCTTTCCTCTGCGATTTTAAATCTACAAACCAGCAGAGCATCGACTACTCATCCTGTCAGATCTTTATCAGCACTTTGCTTCTGGTTTAAGCATTTTGTCTTTCCCAGATTTTTTGGATACATCCTCTGAACAACAAGCCATAACCATTTCCTACAACTGTGCAGCTCCGGCGTGCCACGGCGCCCTGTGGAAAGAGCCATCTCTTGAAGAGCAGCCGCAGAGGACTTAAAAGGTAAACAAATCCCAGCCTGGGGAACATCAGAAGGGCCGACAGGCAGTCCTGCTGGTGCTGATTTAAACTTCCTTATCTTTTATCTCCTTCCCTCTCCTCCCTGAGCACACTAGCTCGTCTCCCACGGTCCTTCTCCCAGGCAAATCTGTGTGCCTGCTTTCTGCAATTGTGCATTTTCAATTTTCAAGTTTTTTAAGTCTTCTAATTTTAATGTAATATTCCCCTTCTGGTAGACTGCAACTCTGCCAGGGTAAAGCACTCACTTGAACTCCTTCCCAACAGCACGTAAGTAAATCCCCATCTCTGGGAACAGAAAATCTCCAACACTTTGCCCAGAAGCCATCTGAAATAGCAGATGCACACTGCCTCCCACTTAAGAGTAAGCAGAGGACGAGTTTTGGCTCACACTGCTTTTCCAGCTCTCCACTTGTGAATCCTTCCCAAGCTGTGAAGCCTCCAGCAGGACAGTTACCCAGCGAGCGTGGACCTGCTGCCTCCGTGACAAAACCTCCTGCCAAAGACACTCTCTCCATTCATAGCTCATAAAACCAGAAAAATCAGCCATCCTCTGGCAGAACTAAGGCTACAGGGCTTCTCTGAGTGAATCTGAACCAGGGCACATCGTTCACAAAATAGTCCAATTTTGGTGAACACTTCCAGTGCTAAGCACTGAACCCCAGCACTGTTCCCCACCCCTGCTCCAGTGCTCACTTGTCTCTGCTGTCAAAAAAACCCCAAACCCTGAAAGCTAGGGGCAAAATTGTCTAATTTCAGCCCTCAGCTCTCAGCTACTGCCTCTTGTAACACACTCGTCACATCAATGATCAAATTCTCAAATTTCTGCTCCTGTATCACAATTAAGATATTTTAATCTTCTGGTACGCTGAAATGTATATTTTCTGTGCCATCAGTATTGCTGTGTTACAACGATCTTTCCTTTTCATTTCTTAGTATCATCTATGAAATTTTGATATATATTTTTAATTTTTGCACACTGGTTTAAGCCTGAGCCACTGTACAAGCTGCTATTTAACATCTGTAGAAAGAAAAGCATTTTATCAACATATGATATGAATTCTTCCATCTGGCTTTCCCCTGAAGACAAAGCAGAACCACTTCTGAACTCCTCTGCCTTCTCTGTTACTGACACTGCTGTAATTACCATTTTAGACTTACTGCTTTGCAAAGAAAATCCTCCTCAAGCTTCCAACTCAAAGGTCATTTTCCTTCTGTATCAAGCCCTTTTCATGCCTGGTTTCTAATCTGTATTCAATTCTTCCTTGCCCTACTCCTCTTCTCTCCCCTGCCTTTTTCACTTAACTGCTGCCCTCTGCTCCTCTCATCTTTGCTGGTAGGGCATTCAGAGAACTCCACGCAGCACCAGCTGAATTTATGTCACCGGAAAGCAATTATTAAGTAATATTTCAGTCTGTCTTAAGTGAATCAGAAAAATAATCACATCAAACATGAAAAAAACAGCCAAGCTGACACCTCAGACTATCAAATGTAATCCATGTGTGTTTTTCTGATATATCTTAATTACGTGTTATTATTTCAGGATTTCATAAGGGTATAATTTCTTCTGAAGATGTTCACTATTTATTTTCTACAGCAGCAAAAAATCCCAAACACACTACAGTTTCAGATTAAAAGCATGACGCTGAGTTACAGTATTGTAAAATCAACTTTTGGATAGCCGGCTCAGCAGCCCCAGTGGGAAAATATGGAATGCTGGAAAAGGATTATAGTGGTTTTTACATTTACAAAGAGTTACGCTGCTGGTCACAAGAGAGGTCTCACATTACTGAAAGAACACATATTTTCTGGAAAATAAAAGTCTCTCAAAAAGAAGGAAAAAAAAAAGAAAGGAAAAAGCATCAGACATTTGAACAGCTGGAAGCATTTTTAGAAACTACCAAAAAAGAAAAAAAAATTTAGAATAATATTTCCCTTTCTGTAGTAAGCATCGTAGTGGTGATATAATATGTTCCCAAGGGGCTTAATCATGTCTACTGTTCAGTCCTCAAAGGTTATTTCATGAAACAAAAATTACTGGAGTCAACAGTTTCTTCACTAAAAACCCTGAAGCTGTCGTTCTGAGTAAGATTTATTTTTCTACCAGCTCCCATCTTTGTCAAATGTCCCAAGAGCTTTGAAATCTGTGACAATACAGTACAGTCAACTGTGCTCTGGCAAAAGACAGGATTTTCTTCCTTTGTCTGTATCTGATTTCAGTATTAGGAAGATGTTGCTTGATGCCACTCTGATAAAAACGTCAAAAGACTGTTGTTTGCAGAAGGATCCAATGAGTGAATTAAGGAAGTAATAGCGGCGTAACACAGTGTGGTTGGTTACTACAAATATTTTGATAAAATTGATTTTGATGAACCAACATCACCTGCATTTATTTCAAATCAAAATCTAGGGGAAATCTCTTAATTTTAAATATTCGGCTTATTCCACCAATTACGGTGCTTTATTTTCTTTACCATAGCCCTCCCAGGGCCGTGTCAGCATTAGGACTTCCTTTTGATAAGTTCTTTTTGTCACAATAAATCTTTCAACATGTGCCAACTCCAGATGAACATAATTCGTAGTTTGCTTCAGTACAAAAAGCAGGCAACAAACACCAGAGGGTCCCTTAGCAACACTCTTAATTTCCCTTAAGAATGTACTTTCATTAAATACTCTATATGGGGTCGTTAAATTTACATTCATGAGCAAGGGTATTATTGAGACATTTCCATCTTCACAATGTGTTTTTACTCACACCTAAATTTACATTTATTTAGGTTTTTAGTTGTTTTTTTAAAAATTGCTTTACTTACAGCAAAATACCCACCTGGTTTGTTAAGCGAAAACATTTGTTCTTTCCTTGTAGGGACCAACTGCAGGCACAGAAGGCAGCAATTCCACTGTACAATGCAAAAGCCTTGTAGTGGTCCATGTCTAAAAATATGCCTGCTATTGTTCAATCAAATCATTTCATATCTAAAGATGTCTAAGCCCAGTGCTATTCATACAAGACAAACTCCCAACATGAAAAAACAAAGTGAAAAAATAGGGAAAAATATCAAATGATACCCAATAGCACAAACTCTGTTAAAAAAACAGGGGCAAATAATCCAATAAGCTCTCACTTTTACTTATCCCTTCCCAAACATCCACTTATTCCTGAATTTATTTCAAGAGAAGAAGAAAACACCACTGATGGTATTTCCTTTGTTCATCACCCACTATATAATCATAGAATCATAGAATGGTTAGAGTTAGAAGGGACCTTAAAGATCATCAAGTTCCAACCCCCCTGCAGGGACACCTCTCCCTAGAGCAGGTTGCTCAAAGCCCCATCCAGCCTGGCCCTGAACACTTCCAGGGATGGGGCATCAACAACTTCCCTGGGTTTTCAGGAAGAGCCAGGCATGCAACCTTAAACTGCTCCAGACTATCCTGGGGAAAACACCTTTCTTTTGAACGATTTTGTGGTCCCTAAAACCTGCCCTCCTGTATTTTGAACAATTCCCCAGCACTAGACCACTCACCATTAATAGGAAACTCCATGTGAACCAATGTGCATGGACCGGATTTAGGTGACACCTATGCAGCAACGTTGTCAAAATATCTTCATAGCAACTGTTCTCTGCAATGGAATCATCAAAATGCCTGCAAACCCATAGTCACTAAAACACAGAATCACAGAACGGTTCGGGTTGGAAGGGATCTTGAAGGTCATCAAGTTTCAAGCCCCCTGGCCAAGGGCAAAGACACCTCCCACTAGACCAAGCTGCTCAAAGCCCCATCCAGCCTGGCCTTCAACACTTCCGGGGATGAGATATCCACAACCTCCCTGGGCAACTTGTTCCAGTGCCTCACCACTCTCACAGTGGACAATTTCTTCCTAATATTTAATCTAAATCTCCCCTCTTTCAGTTTAAAACCGTTACCCCTTGTCCTATCACTGCACTCCCTGATATAGAGTCCCTCCCCATCTCTCCTGTGGCTCCCTTCAGACACTGGAAGGCTGCTGTATGGTCTCCTTGGAGCCTTCTCTTCTCCAGGCTGAACAACCCCAACTCTCTCAGCCTGTCTTTGCAGGAGACGTGCAGCACCCTGTGATCATGTTTGTAGTTTGTTCAAACAGGTCCATGTCCTTCTTATGTTGGGGGCCCCAGAGCTGGATGCAACACTCCAAGTGGCGTCTCAACAGAGCAGACAGGGAGAATCACCTCCCTCAACCTGCTGACCACGCTTCTTTTGATGCACCTGAGAATGCAGTTGGCTTTCTGGGCTGCAAGCGTGCATTGTCGGGTCATGTTGAGTTTCCCATCTCCAAGTACTTTTCCTCAGGGCTGCTCTCCAGCAGTTCTCTGCCCAGCCTGCATTTGTGCTTGAGATTGCTGCACCCATGTGCAGGACCTTGCAATTGGCCCGCTTGAACTTAATGAGGTTCACACAGGCTCACCTCTCAAGCCTGTCCAGGTCCCTCGGGATGGCATCCCTTCCCTCCAGTGTGTCATTGGCAAACTCATAGAGGGTGTACTCAACCCCACTGTCCATGTTGAAGACAGTACCTTGAGTTTAAAGCCTTCCTCACGGACAGACTTTATCCAGTAAAGCCCTTAAAGTAACATGGGCAAAACAAAACCACCACCACTCAATGAAACAAACACGCTACCAGAACTCTACCAAGCAGATTCCTCAAGAGGCCAAAGTCTGCTCTCCTGAAGTCCAGGCTTGTGAGCTTGCTGTGTGCCTTCCTTGCTGCCCTAAGGATCTTGAACTCCTTGGGGAAGGAAGTTACCATCGACTCATTCCAGGAACCTCCTGGATTGCTTATGCCCTGCTGTGTTGTCCCTCCAATAGATATCAAGGGAGTTGAAATCCCCCATGTGGACCTGGGCTTGAGAACTTGAAGCTGCTCCTTTCTGTCTATACAGTTATCTCACCTGCTCAGTCTTCCTGGTCGGGTGGCCTATACCAGACCCCTCCAATTATAATGTCACCTGCTCCTGCCCTCCCTTTAATCCTGACCCATAAGCCCTCAGTGGGCTCCTCATCCACCCCCAGGTGGAGCTCCATGCACTCTATCTGGTCATCGACATAGAGGGCTACACCCCCTCCTCATCTCCCTTGCCTGTCCCTCCTAAAGTGCTTGTATCCTTCCATTCCCACATGCAGTCATAGGAGCCATCCCACCACATCTCTGTGATGCCAATAAGCTCATAGCCCTGCAGGCGTGAGCACATCTCTAACCCCAGGTGCTGAGGTCTCTAACTCCTGCTGACCTGTGATCATCCTCCAGACTCTGGGCATCTACTGCTGGCACTGGTATCAATGGGGATGGATTGTGGTTCCCCTCCCAAAGCAACTTGAATTTAAAGCTCTCTTCATGGATAGATTTCATTCAGTAAAGCCCTTAAAAGTAAAGTGGGCAAAACTAAACACCACTGCTCAATAAAACAAACATACACAGATAACAGATGAAAGGACAAAAGGACCCAGTTCATGAGAGAATATGCCTGAGAAAACAACTGCTGAACCCTGAACACTGAGCCTCAGCAAGAGAGAAGCCTAGGAACTAAAACTGTAACTCTGCTGGATATTTAAAAAAACCTACTAATTCAATAGGAGGAACAGTTTTATGGCACATGTGAATTCCATTCCTCCTCCCAACCATTTTATGCACCTGATACAATGAACAGTCCATCTTTTGTATTTAGGTTTAAAGTTTGCTATTCTGTTCCAAATCTGAAGAAGACCTACTCAATGGCTTCCTGTAACACAAGATACTATTTTTACTTACAAACATGGCCAAACGTATATCCATTGGATCATTGCAGCTACCTTCCACATTATCTTCCCCAAGGAAACATTTGCATGGTACCTACTTTACTCCTTTGTCTCTCTTTTTTTTGTGTTGCAATATATCCCTTTCCTCCACACCCTGACATTTTCCATCACATACCTGTATGACCATACTTTTTCTTCTCTCATCTTTTTGTTTTCTATGTCAAATATAGTTCCTAGTTTTCCACTTCTCTTTCCAATTTTCCTCTGTTGCAAACACAATTTGCTTTTCCCCAACGTAGAACTCCTGCAATGAATAAGGTTAAACAAGTTTAAAGATTATCCACGAGAATGTGAGAAAGGCCCATGCAAACAGTTCTGGGTCATGACACTTGACAGGTATGTCCCGATACCGAATACAACGTGCGTACTGAAAGACCATTCACATCATTCCACTCACTCTGAAGATGAGTTCAGTTTCCATTTATTCAGCTTCTCCAACAAGACCAAAGTTTTTAACAGTACATGTTGGAAGATTTGTTCTCTCAAATTCCATGCTTAAGCCCATCATCTTCATAAATGAAACAATCAGGTGATTCAAGGAAATTATTTATTACTGTTCCACCAACACAAATATTCAAACTTTTACAAGAAGCAAAATCAGTCACAACAGTATTTTATCCACAATTACGAAGATATATGCAATCTTCCATAAAAGAATTCGGTTCTTTTGAACATTTTCATGAGTCCATAATAAATGTTTCAAAGTCCTGGTCTAAGTCTGAAACAAGGGCATCCACAAAATCTTCAACTGAAGGCGATTTCTGAAGCATACCTACAAAAGCAAGACAACAGACTGTGAGCAAGAATACTATGACCCTGAAAGCTTTGTCAATAATCATGCTTATCACTGACTAACTTTAAATGTCACAGAAATGGGTATCATGTTTCTCTGTCAAGAAATAAATGGAATTACAGTGTATACGGTTTATTTAATTTTTTCCAGCTACCTGTTACACATTATCACAGAATTGACAGGTTTCAAGACTGTTAACTGATTTTAATCATTACAATCTCGCTTGAAGGGAATTAAATCCATTTTTAAGCAATGTAACTATAGACTCAGTAATTTCCAAATGACTGGAATAAATCAGTGATTGAGGGGGTACATCTAAATCCTTATCTGCTGAGTCTCAGGTCTGACAGAGCCAAAACAAACAACATATTTTCTCAAAGTACCTTACAAGCACTTAATTTAGTACTTAACGTACAAATACCTCTGAAATTTTTCACAAGGCATGAAACATACCCAAACAAAATAATTTTCAGTGCACTGCAGTTTTAGTTTTGCTCTTTTACAGTCCCAGGACTTACCTTTTATTAAAAATTTTAACTAGTGCATCTGTTAGCTGCCGCACATGGCTACAGAGTAACAGACAGGGAAATTCGCATAATGAAGAATCCTGCTCAAGTACTATGTAGTTCTATAAACAGAGCAGCTAAAAATCTCACACCTTCCTGCCCAGAATCCCTGGTTTTTAGAAAGCTTGAGAATATATCCTGTAAATTATTTTCAGATGTTCCTTTCTACTTAACATTACATTAACATTGGTCTTTTCACTGTTATTAACATTTTCAAGATTATGTATGGAAATTTACTGCATTACTTGTACCAGAAAAAAAAACAGTTCAGCTGCCAAATAATGTAAAATTTCATCTTTGTACTTCTTGGGAATGATCTGTTCTTTCTGACAACTGCCAATGTAAATATAACCTTGTTCTACCCTTTTTGATCAGCGTACCTACTGAACATAATTTTATACTCTTTCACATCCTCAACAATATTTGCTTTCAGTGGAAATTATAATTGCATGCTGCTAAAAGACCGGAATCTTTTACTATAACACAACGATTCAAAAACCACCAGCTCAAGGTAATTTTGTGTGAGCAACCAAAACGAATTTTCTCTCTAAGACATCACAGAACCCCATTTCAATCCGATTTAAACATGTTGCAACTGTCAACACAAACTGCTGTGACCCAGTAGATTAACAGTGAGCACTAAAAGAAAAACAAGTCTCGTATTATATATGGGTTGACTGAAATGCTGTTAAATGAAGTTTGCATTGAGCTATTTCCAAAATGAAAGAGAACAGAATTAGAATTTCCAAATACTTGGTAAATTTGTCATCTATTCTAATGTTAGTAAAATTACTGTGGAATTACTTTTAGTTCACAATGAAAAATGGCTTGCTATAATGCTGGGTTGAGAAACAGTTCTGACCAGACACCAGCTACTAATCTAACCTCCCTGGAGAACCGTGGCTTCTTGCAGACTCCCTCTCTCAGGTTCCTGAGTGGGCTGGCTGGGGGGACTTGCTTATTTGTTTCTTAAAATCCTTGCAAAAAATCCAGATTAAATTCTTTTTCTTTTCCTGGAGTTTTCTCAGAAGTGGAGAGAATGCCTTAAGAAGGTGACGTGGATGGCAGCCCACTGGAAAATGCACTATTATGCATCACTACTGGAGGCTCATCTTAAACCCAGCTGGACTGGGCTGGTCTCAACAGAGCATTTCTTTCTGCCTTTCTTTGGCCTCATTTTGCCTCAGACGTTTACATATGAACTCAGTCTACTTCTGCAGATTGAACAATCAGAAGACCTTAGTGGGTGCCACTCATCTGACCTTTTTCAGAGGTCTACTTTATGATAAGCTGAGTTGTGCCTATGAAGAACCTACTTTTCCCTGTATCCCAGAAAGGAAATCTGGATGACTGACTCAGACAAAAATCTCAAATTGGTGAAATTATTCATTCCTTCTAACTTTTAAGATGTAGCTATAAAAAATCCCATCTTTCTATAGCCAATATCCCTTTTTCTATCAGATTAGTATGGAGGGATGATCGTCATGCTGCATAGACAGTACATAAAGAAGGCCATAATAGACAACCACCACTGCCCAAGCCACAAAATACAAAACCCCCTTCCAATATTGACTTTATAAAAAAAAGCCAGTCTGGATGATGCTTAGCCAATTCTTCTGACAGACTAAAATTTACCCTGTTGTGGACAATTCTTAAAACTATGATTACTGATACATTGCAACAGAAGAAAAGCTAACAGTGTAATGATTAGGGGGAAGAGAAAAGAGTGATGCCGGGATTATCTTCAAGCAGATTATATTTCCCTCTTAAATAAAAATTGCAGAACACAACAAAAACATTCCAGCCCTGGATATTACAAAATGACTAAAAGAAACATAATTAACTACAGTACACTTGGATGTATTTTAGTGCAGCTGAACACAGTTTTACCAAAAGTCACTCAAAACTTGCTACAAATTGCATTCATTTAGACTTCACATGGTTTGTTTTAAATATGTAGGAGAATTCAAAATCGTTCTGGCAACTGTGATGTTAAATGACCTCCCACCCAGTAGTTCCAACTTTTGATAATACAAACAGCTTTCAGATTTGTTGCATTAGTGTCTGCTGCATTGCCATTTTCCCATCGCTGACGTCAAAACCAGACATGAGCAGAATTTGCTTTTGCAAGGGATGGATGAAGAGTAACTGAGGTCGTTGCCGAAGAACTCCTACTGCAGTAAAATGATCATGCCCTTATGAAATAAATAACTACAGATTTTAGAGCAGACACCTCCAAAAGAAACAGATGCTGATAGCATTTCCCTGTTTTAACCTCTTACTCCACACAGATTTGTTAAGAATGGTCATGTCTCCCTTTAAACTCCATTAAAATATATCAAAGCAAGATCAGCTTTGATATATTGTAAGTACTCAGCACTTCAGTCTGAATGATTTAGTAAGATGTCCACAAGGTCTGATGGTTGCAGTTTTAAAATCTAGGAGTGTTATTTTATATGTTCAGCTCAACTCTTGTTTCAGCTCAGTCTCTCCCAAGCCTAAGGCAACTGCACAGCTTATCTTCTCTGCTTTGAAGTTTTCTTTCGCATTACAGCACTGTGGTTAACCACACCCTTTGGAGAGATGGCTAGCTATAACCTACAATCACTGAAAATTGGGAGAAGAATAAAGCCTGTGGCAAAATATGGCCTCTGCCCCTTTGGAACACTAATTATTTTGGGCCCGTGTAGTTTGAGTTAATGTATGTTGCCATTCACATCACCTTTTAGGATTTATGCATATTTCTTACACTTTCAAAGAGACATACAATTGCTCTCTGAAGATTTTTACAGCCTCTTGTGCTCAAACAAATGCATGTTTATTTACAGATCCAGCTGGTTTGATTGCCACGTACGCACACAGCTAAGCATGCCTGTCTGCTATAGAACAGCATTAACAAATCACATGTATGCTGTACAAGGGCTTCTTTGGAGACCCAAAGGGCAATGTGACTGCATCAAATCTGCAGGAGAAGCACACTCCAGGATACGCTCCATGTTCTCAGATCATCCAGCCCAGTACTTTTCACACTGCAATTCACTTTCTGCCTGTGCACCTGGGTTGTTTTTTTTCCAGCCAGGGAGTGCCAAGGGAGAGAGAGAGGGATGGTGCGCACCTGAATCTTGTTCAGACCTGCAACCAGCACACAACTGGACCTGGAAGGGACACCCGGGTTACATATCTTTAAAGGAATTTGGAATCCCTAATGCCATGTAGACCTGGGAAAGAGAGAGTCTGCAACAGCCATATGGCCAACCCAAAATGACAGAGGAATCAAGTTCTTCTCAAACTGTATTTCTTCTCTAAGTAAAAAAAAAAGAACAAACAAAAAAACAACCAAAAACCAAACCAAAACAACCGAGCCTCTTGAACAAAGAATTGTTCAATCATTTTTCAATTGTTCCTGCTATCCATATTTGTGACTATTTCTGTATTTTGTAGATTATCAAAGGTGTAAGATAAATGGGGTCACTTCATAAAATGATAAAAAAAGTTTTCATAAAGCCTTTGTGTTGTTTTGGGTCTGGTTTTTTTTTTGTTGTTAATTTTTTAAACGGAAACAAATGCCAAGAGAATCAAATCCAAGCAACAAAAAAGTGTATTGTGTTTTCTAATTAAAGACTAGTTGAAACAGGAATCTTGTCAGTAACTCCACTGGATAGCAGGTCAGATCCTTTATCTTCTCTAATCAGTACATCTACGGAATCACAAGGGAGAAAGATGAAAAGCGAGGGTCATATCCAAACACAAAAGAAAGACAATAGGCAGCTTCAGAGAAGAAAATCGTAACAAACTGTGTAAATGAAATGTTCTTGTCAAGTCATCTGCTACCAGGCAGTCAATGGATAAGGCAAACCTCACAACGAGATATGGAAGCAAGGCTACATCCATGTATCCAAAAATCAGACTCATGCAAGCCCATTTCTCCATATAAAGAAAACAAAAAATGCCTGAAATAACAGCCTACAGAACTTAAGGTTTTTGAAATATGGCACTACTGAGCACAGAATCTGGACTGTTTCCCTGAAGAACAGTAAAATCAACAAGCTTTTAAGTTTGGTGGAATCTGTCTTTAATCAGGAATCTCTCTGGTCATCTGCTAGGGGAGCACAGTTTTGCAACTGTTGAAAACTAACAAAAGATAGACATGAAATACTCCGGAACATCTGTAATGAAAAGGAAAAAATGAAGCAAAAGGATTGAGAGCTTGATTGAACCTAAGGAAATTAAAGAACAAGTAACTGTTCTTACTTTTCTCCTTAATTTCTCAGTTCTTGCAATAAATACAGAGCAATTAAGTATAAACATAAAATAAGCTATTCCATCATGTGTGTTCTATGTTTTAACCTCAAATAATCCCAAACAAGTAATCAAATTATTAATTTGTCAAAAGACCTGAGTCACCTTAATTTAATTTTTCAGGCACTCAAGCATGCTTGTTTAAGTTTTGCACTGTCTACAAACAAACATTACAAAATGCACAGGCAAGGAAGCTGCTGCTGAATTCTGGTTGGTTTTATGATCTTGAATATCTTTTAAAATTCAGAGTATAAAAGTGAAATTCAGAATTCAAAAGTGGCCAGGGAAAGCAAGGAAGATGTAATCTTGATGCAAGAGGATCAGATGAGTGAACACTTAATAAACTGGACATACAGAAGCCCACAGGCCCTGACAGGATGCACCCATGAGTGCTGAAGGAGCTGGCAGCCAGCAGTAACCTTTGATCAATCATGGCCATTGGGAGAAATGCCAAAAGACTGGAAAAAAAGCAAATGTCACTCCTACCTTCAAGAAAGGCAAGAAGGAGAACAAAGGGAACTACACACTGGTCAGTCTTACCTCAATCCCTAGGAAGGAGGTGAAGCAGTTAATCCTGCAGACCATTTCCAAGCACATGAGCAACAAAAAAATCATCAGGAATAGTCACCATAGTTTCATCCAGGGCAAGTCATGCTTAACCAACTTGATAACCTCACATGTTAAAACAACTGGCTGGGCAAATGAGGGGAGAGATGTGGATATTTTCTACCTGGACTTCAGCAAAGTTTTTAACGCTGTCTCCCATAAGGTACTCACAGAGAAATGTATGGGCTGGATGAGCAGACAGGGAGGTTGACTGAAACCTGGCTGAATGGCCAGGCCTAGTGGGACGTGATCAGTGCCACAAAGTCTAGTTGGAGGCTAGTATCTAGTAGTGTACCCCAGGGGTCAATGTTGATTCCAGTCCTGTTTAACATCTTCATTAATGACCTGGATGATGGGGCAGAATTCAACAAAGATGATTGCAAAGTCCTGCACCTGAGGAGGAACAACTCCAGACACCAACATATGTTGAGGGCCACCCAGCAAAAAAGGACTTCGGGGTCCTCATGGACACCAAGCTGAACATAACCCAGCAGTGGGCCTTTGACACAAAGGCAGCAAACAGCATCCTGGGAATAAGGACTACAAGCAGGAAGACCATGAATACTGAAATGCCTAAAACATCTAATTATTGTACTACAAGAGTTAAACTTGTTTGTATGCTTTCACTGTAACTAGCCAGACTTTGGATTTCCTTTAACCTTAAAATAAACTGGAATTTTGTGGACTATGATACCACTTTTTCAGACTAATTTCAGCAACAAGTTTTATCTAAAAGAACTGATGCATACTCTCAACCCCAAACTGATTGTACCCTGTTTTGCTGTTTTCTCACATGTAAGAGGGAAAGCCCGTTGTGCCTCCATAGATTTTATATAAGTCCACCCACAGATGAATTTTGCAAACTACATTCAAACAATATTTGATTCAAGGGAGCACACTGCCAGCAACTTCAGCATAGCCTCTAGGACATTCCAGAAACATTCTCTGCTCAGCTGAATTAAAAATACATCCCAAAAATACATCCCAAATGGTAAGCATAACTGTTGTTCAAAAGCATTCTTTCTTTCTCTACCACATGACTTACAATAAAAATTTGATTTACTTGTAAAGATGTGTGTTCCTGTCTTGCAACTATTCAGTCCACAGTTTTGGGCTACAGTTTTTTGAGGTTACAAACAAAGACTCTTCAAGAACAGTAAACAAAGGCAAGTTTGCGAAGTCATGCCGAATGAAAACTAACCCTGTAGATCAGAAATATAAATAGACTAATCTAGAGAATATACAGCTGCTTACTATATGACGAGTGTAAGGAGAGCAGAGGTTATGGCCTCAAGTATAAACAGATGGGTCAAAGAACTGAAATGTTCTAGTTATGAAACTGTGCCAATCTCATGATGAAATACAGACACATTTACCATTGTCTTCCTTACCCTGTAGAAAAAAAATCCCACAACTTCCAGTCTACCTAACTGGAGTGATCAGAGGTCAATGAACTAACATTCTCCCTTAGTATTAAGAATTTCAGAGTGAATTGAAAGATGCCCCATTAGATGAAGTACCTGCCAAGAGCTCGTAGCAGGAAAAGAGGCATTAATGCAAAAAAGTTTGGTTTGAATACTGCAACATTACAGAGGGAAGTCTTTATCCTGACCTCATTGATAGATTCGAGATAAAGTGACAAGTTTCTCAAACTTGTTTCATTCTCCTGATATTTTTTATTTTAATATATGAAGTATTTTTACTATTGCTATGAGTGATTGTTGAGTTATTTTCAAGACTCAAAGGACAAATATAGCATTGAGAGGAATAATGAACCACGCCTCTTTATTACAGTCCTCAGACTTCCATCTCATGAGGATATGTACTCAAAGTCCTGATACACCCAAAGCTATTCTGATGATACTAAAATGATGTGGCCAAAACAAGCCCAAACTCTTCTACTCAAAATAACCAGATCTATTATGAATTCCATGTAAAAGAGTTACTAATTTTTTGTACCCAAAAATGTTATCTATCTTCCTTCAAGAATGTGATATTCTTACTCTGAATTCTTTAGACAGCCTCGCGGTACAACCCCTTCCAATGCTTCACCCCAACTATCTGTGTGTGTTTTTATTCTGTGTATCACAAGGAGTTCTACCGACCATGACACGAAGCTGACGACCAACCCACTTAACTAAATGAAAGAACAAGTTTTCTCTCATAAATCCAGTGGAAATCATAATTAAACTAAAAAGACCAAATTGTGAAATGCAGTTCAATTATTTCTTCCTTGAGCAAGGCATTAAAACAGTTTTGATTTTTTTTTTACCTTGAACCATAAGTATAGGCTCTTTTCCACCACCGTGTGCCAGCATCTCTCGACGATAACGCTCACCCATTGCCCTGGAGAAACACAGATGTTAGAGCCATCTGCAAAGACAACCTGTTGAGCTTTCAGTCAAATTTGTTTCTAGGATCTCTAAGGAACTCAGAGTTCAAATGAAATTTTCCCCCCCTGAAACAATGACTGCCTTGATTCCCTGTTGACTCCTCAAATTCAAATTACATTTTAAATTATACTACGTGTAACTGAACTAGACAAATTCTATACATATGAATATGTGTTGGTGTTTATAGAAGTTAATTTGTGGACAGCATTTCATCCTTCATTGCTCCAAGGGGGAAAGTTGCTCTGTTACAATGCTATGAACATACACCTAGGGTATAAGAACCCTTACAATTTGTGATCTCACAATTTACTTTTTAATTTCACAAAGCAGAATGAGTAGGACAGCTATACTTAGCTTTGAAGTTGGTGACATGAAGCTTGTTTAATACTTGCAGTTGCTTTGATTTCAGCAGAAAATTACAAGTAGTTAGGCATCTATGAAAATCAAGCTCTCTAATTACACCTAAATACGGACTTCAGTGCCTCCCAACTGGCACACCTGTGTTTTAAAACATCAGCATGATTTTTTTTGCACCAATGAACATGTACCAAGGTACACTACCTGTGGTTATTTCCTGCTTTGTAATCCTCTTAAATCAAGAAAAAGGCTAAAAACTAACTGTCATTAAAAAGAAATTCATCAACATACGTGGCCCCACTTGTTTCATGTTTTCCAGAAGCAAGTAGCACTATGCTTCATCGTACTTAATGTATTTTTTTTCTGTTTTTACCTGTCAAATGGGTCCTGAGCAAAACACTGTTTCCACACCATGGAGGCAACAGCCCTAGACATGAGGTAGGAGTAATATTTGGCACCATAACCCACAAGATGACTGAATCGCAGCTGCCAGGCCTGTAAGGAGAAACAAAAAAAAAGACAGAAGAGAAGCCATCTTTTAAATCCTTTAAACTGTTTGGCATTTTCTGAAGTACGGAAGAAATCTGATACTATTAATCACCAACAGCTAAAAACCAAATAAAAGAAAAACCACAACCACCACCAGAAATCCCCAAATGAACACATCCTTTATTATAAGAAGCATTTTTCAACTTAAACACCTAAATGCTGTATATCCAATATAGTGATCTTCACAATTGAAATCACACATAACTAGGGGCAGAAGGAGAGAAAACCAAGCAGTCAAACAATGTATTCATATTTGATGATAGCTGTGGTGTTCTACTGGTCTTGAAAGAAAACCACAATTACGTTACTACAAGTAACACCGCATTTTATCATTTTCCATGTGGATAAGTGCAGTGTCACACTTGGAAAAGTTCAATCCCTAAACTTTTGCCACAAACAAAATGATAATAGGGACTTGCATTTAATAGTATTAAAAAAAACCAGCTTCCCATATGCCAAAAAACTCAGAGGTAGACAAATTACATCCACATGCAATGACATTGTTCACAGATTTGTTTGCACATTTTAAAATGCATATATATAGCAGATTATCATCTGTAATTATATTGTTATTCATTTATGTATTGTTACTTGGCTTTATGACTCATTCCAGTCATGGTGGACTCCCTTTTTAATGCTGTTTGGTGTTGACTGTTTACTTACATTTTCTTAGCAGCGAAAATCAGAAGTATCAGTCTTACTTTCACAGAAACAAAACCTCCTTTTTTTTTATTTCCCTGACTGTAGCAGAATAATTTAAATTGGGAGCCTCTGAAGGTCATCTGGTCCAACCCTTGCTCAAAGCAGAGCCGACTGAGAGGTTTCTCAGGGCTCTGTCTAAAGTCTCAGTATTTCCAAGGATGAAGATTTCATCACCTCTCTGGTGCAATGTGGAAAGCCAAGCAGGTCCAAGTTGAAAAGACATTGCCTTCCAACAGATTTAGGCACATTATTTGAACTAAAGATGGATGAATGTATAGAAGAAGGAGTAAGAAACACTCTACCCTTTTAGTTCTCTGAGGAAATCAAAGAGGAGACAAGTCCCATCTTTTACTTGTCCTCCTACCCAAAGCTCTTAACGTTCTTGTGATATCACTGTTGTCAAGATTTTTGAAGGTACTATAGGAAGCAGAGTTTTATAGAGGAACTAGAAGAGAAACAACATCCATTATGCTACTGTTTTAAATTTAAATCCATTGGCTGTCAAGATGCTTGTTCTTACCCTAGAGTCAATGGCTGAAATTCTGAAGCAACCAAACCGAAAAGCAAAGGAGCATTAGTAATTTTCCAGAACTATTTCTCTTTGACCATGATTCATTATCACACTATAAAGTAACAATCTCCTGATTTTTGACAGCTGAAATAAACTGTGTTTCTTTATTCAAGAAAGAATCTTCATCTTATGCTCCATTAGCCAAGTCAAAGATGTATGCGTAAGTTAAAAAAAAAAAAACAAAAAACAACTGAGAGGATATAAAAAGAATTCAGCTTTGAATCAGTCTTTTTACCTTAACAAAGGTAACAGCCAGTGGTCTATAATTTAGATCACTGTGGACAGCTGACGAGAAACAAAGTTGTTAGCTCCCTTTTCCAAGCAACGCCTACAAATAAAAGTTCTCAAAATTAGCTGCAATTCAGCTATTCAAAAACTACTTTTAACAAGATGCTTATCTCCACCCGAAGACAGGTGTCCAACCCAGATGGAATTTGCCATGGGTGAGCAATTAGCCTCTACTGGTAGCTTACACAACTAGTTTGAAGTAGGAGCAGCAAAGTTGGAGGAGATGAAAATATGTCCCCAGTCTTCAATTTTTCTGTGGGCTTTAATGCATGCTGGAAAGTCTTAAGAATGATAATTTTTTTTCTTTTCTTTAAAGTAAACACCAACTGTACCATATCACATTGTAACATGAGTATGCAAAAACACTCAGCTTGGAAACCGATTCTCCAGTTTGCTCTGAAAATTATTATGGTTGCTGTGTTTACACTCTATAGCTAACAGATTTTCTAACTAGTCCCTTAATTATAACCATAATCACTAAACTAAAAGCACATTTTAAAACAGAACAGAGAGCTGATGTTTTCCTGCTCAGTCTTTTATAAACATGTCAGTTTTCACTTTATTGTGTTGTAAGTTTTCAAAGTTAGAATTAAAAGTTCCAACTTGAAAGTACAACTTTCTCAGAAATGTGAAAATGTGAATTGGTTTCAGATACTCAAAAACTGAAGTAATTTCCACATAGATCACTTCAGTGAAAAATCCAAGTTGCTGCTTCTGCTACAAACAAAAATAATTTCTATGACTCTGACACAGGGAAGAGTATTTCCACCACTCCTATCAGAAAAGAATTGTTTAAATGCATCATATAAGCTGTAACTAGGACAGTATGTCTTCCTCAACAGCCCAGACGACATCATTCACACATAATGCTCTTGCATTTAATGGTCTGCACCTGAAACAGCTTGTCTGCACTTCCAGGATAATCAACTATTCCATTCATCAGGTTTGTTGAAACTCTTTATCCCAAGCAAGCAAGGAGAAAATAACATCTTCTCAGCAACCTGTCGAAGACCAAAAGCTTGATTCAGTCTGGACCTAAATAAGGCCTCAGCACCCTCTGTTTGAATATAAGACATTTTGTTTGACTTCATCTTTGCTTAATACACTCAAGTAAGAAACTTCACGTTGCTTCCTTTCCAAAGAGAAAAGATACAGAGAGACCAAGGAAAGGCACATCTCTCTCCCTCCATTTGGGGAGGCTCTCAAATATGGAGTTGAAAATTCAAAGATCCATTAACAACAGGACAGTATCCAAGAAAGGAAACAAAAATAGAGGATGAGTCAATCCATCCTAAGACAGACAAGGTTTAGATGACTCTCCCTTCATTGGAATATGTAAGGAACATACCTTTAGATAGCTCAAGTTATGTCAGATGATTACCATCAAAGGCATACTGCAACTAGGATTGTTTTCATGTTGCAAACAGCAATTCAAGGAAATCTGACTATAAGCACCACTATTCTCTAATGAATTTCGAAGCTTATATTCAATTTTATTATTTTTAACCAGTACAGATTTTCCCCACTCTAAAGTATGAATAATTCCAGCATGTCATCATTCCCTGTCACTACTTTGTTTTCACTCCTCACCCAAAGTTTCTGATCAGGAACTCCCAATCTTCAATATTTCACCATTACCTATTACACTATTCAAGCACATTTTTGATTCTGTGCTGTTCCAGTAATTAACTTTCTAAAACTGGACTTTGTCACCTATAAACAACTACTTAAACATTAAGACACATCCTCTAGCCAAATTCACAAAGAGTTACCTGCCTGCATTTAAAAAATCTTCCTAATTATGCAGATGTGGCTATGATCTACATGATAAAAAGCTCAAAAAGCCCAAGAATACATATAGGCTGATACTGCTTTAAAAAGTCCTGTGATCAATGAAAAATAAATACATCACTGTAAATGTATTTAAAACTAAATCATTCACCTTTTTTACATAAAATTCCATTTTAATAAAATTAGCTATAAACACAAAATGACTTAATTTCTTGTGTTATTTCCAATGCTGAATGATACATATCAATTTCCCTTTTGGAAAGGGTAAAGGCTAGACATGTAGAAGACACGTAGAACCAGGGCACTGTCCTTATTCAATGTTGTATTTTTTCGTAAGCAGCAAGAAAGTTAATGAAGACTCTGAGTAATCTCCTACTTCAAAAAGTTCCATGAACCCATTCCAGGAGTTTATAAAACAGTGCATTTTGCAGCATAGCCCATGGGTTATGATAATATACCATCCACAGGTCATGTTCATGCCTGCTTTTCATCCAACACAACAGACTGAAATAAAGGTGTACGGCTGATCCACTGCAGTTATTAAAGGGGCCTTTTTTCCCACCAAGATTATCCATCTTCTCTCATAACCATGTCTGAAGTATTTCCAAAACTCCATGTGCAATGACTTTCCATCCCATCTTGTAACAAACAAAAAAACCCCTCACTGATACTTTTGCATTCTTCTTCTTTTTTAAAAAAACTCCTTGCAAGATACAGTCTTGGGGTAAGATTCAGTTCATTTTACTTTAGCTACTACCTTAATCTAGGTGTTTTGCCCAAACTAGTCACACGGGCTTCCTTTGTAGTCAGAGGACAGAAGTATTCATCCTGTTATCTTTGGAGAGGATAGGACTACTCTGCTCTAGGAGAAATTTGAATAATTTACTACAACTTCTATCTTCTGTTTAAAAGTTAAGCCACTGCATTCACTTCAATGATATGGTAGGATCAGTTAAACTAAACTGTTTTGAAGACTAAATCAACTAATTTAGGATTCAATTATCTGAATTCTATATTTAGACCTGTTAAAATTATCAAAAACATAATCTGATACAAAAATTTAGATGTGATTCTAAAAGGACAAAGTTGAAAAAAAAAACCCTACACAGTTTAATGTGTACTAACCTCGCTTTTGTTTGAGTACAGGTAGTCACTGTTTCATGGAGCTCCACTAATTACATGGAATTAGTGCCACAAAATCCCAGTACATCTTCTTGAAAGGAAAAAAACCCTGCAGAAATTCTTGACCAGTGCTTGGACTTTTCAAAATGCTTTGCCAACAGTTACTTCAAAGTATATTTAAGTCCATTTTCCTTTGAATCTTAAGACAAAAACCAGAAATTAGAATCTAAAAAGAGCCAACACTAAATTAAGAAAAGTATTTTTGTCATTTAAGTCTTCTAATTACAAAATGTGTGCTGCAGTAATTATACCAATGAGCAAGTTGTTGAATAGTTTCCACAAGGAACGATATTCGGTGCCCTCCCCCTTCTTAATTAAATTCTTATTCTGGCAGGAAACCCCATAGAGGAGCAGCCAACTTATCTCCTTCAAGGGCTACGGGGTGGAGAACCCCTGGGTCTGGCACTTACTGGGTATTATTGTTCCTAATGCCCTTGAATTCAGCTATCAGCATGGCTGGAAAACTCCTGAGAGTCAACAAGAAGCTCCAGGCTCTGATAACTCAGGAGCCAGAAAGTAGCGAGTGGCGTGGAAATCAGTACCATCTATTTCCCTGTGCTGAGACCAAGGTTTATCAGGGCTAGTGGAACTTCAGGATAACACTGTTCTGGCAAGCAAATGAGGACATTGTAAGTTAGCACAGGCGACGCTTTCTTGGCACTGTGTCAGCTGCTCATACAGCAGGAGCTGGAGATGGAATGTAAAGAGCTGCAGGTTACAGGTCAAGAACTATGAGGCCACTTTTCAGCACAGAAAAATGGTAAATTTATAGAGGGGCACAGACCAGAGGGATGCTCCACGGTTAGCTTAACAGGCTTCCTCTTCTGATGTACTAGCTGCACTGGCATCATTTTAAAATATCAGAGGGAAAAAGTGCTTTTGCTAAAAGAGAAAGCTGTCATCTGACAACTAGGAGATCTGGTCTCGCTTTTCTCCTTTGATTCCACCTTGCACTTTCATGCTCTTCACACCAATACTCTGTCCCAGATGGAAGTTCAAGGTCACTTTTCTCAAAATTAAAGGAAGATACTCAAGAGATTCCACAGCACAGAACTGCAACAACATCCAGTCATCACGTACAGAAAATTTCAGTCACTTTCATTCATTACAATGACTCCCAGAATAAGTGTGATCATGTAACTGAATTAAATGCCCTTCTCATCTGGGCTCCCTTTCCCAAAAGAATTGAGCCTGCAGTTAGACGAGCTGAGAAGCTCCCTGGTAAGACTCCATTTCCTGCCCCTGCAGAGTAATGGGAGGGAGCAGCCCAGCAGTGCTGGCAGAAGCCTGGGCTGTGGCTGCCAAGCTCCGAAGCTCAAGCTCTGCCACTGGGTGCACTTATTTTGGGGAGACTAAACTGTCACATAGCAGAATTTATTCTCCCGCTTTTCTGTTTAAATTGCTCGTTTATTTTCTGAAACAAGAAACGGACTTTAACACATGCTTTGCAGCTTAAAGAATTCACCCTTGCTCTGAAACAAATCACAGAAATTTTTTTCCTTATTATATTAGTTTCTTGTGTAAGTTCACAGTGTGCTTTGAAGACGTCCTCAATTCATTCTCACTTGAAGAAACGGTTTAATGAGTTGCAAAGTTTGCATACTGTGCCAGTAGCTACCTGTGGGGAAAAGCCAGAGCACTCACTGAATGGCAGAAACAACTCTCCATAGGTAAGCACTGTCCTGCCCAGTCAGCTTACTTGCTGTATTTTTGGCCTGAGCCCCTCTAAGTTTTATAGAATTATATCATTTCAAAATAATAATAAATAAAATTTAAAAAAAATCCAATAAAGAGCTTTAAAACCACTTCCTTTGCTGCAGTTTCTAATCTTGTTTAGAATGGCAGAAAGCTAATTTCAAGAAACCACATCTTGTGCTGTACCCCTAACCTGCTTAACATCAATACTCTCCAGTTTCTCAGCTTCGTGCATTTCTGTGTTAGGAGTGGGAGAGTGCACAAAGTAAACCAACTCAGAGACATCTCTGACATTTTAGAAAGCGAGTCAAGCAAGAGTTTACAATTTCGATTTATAACACTTCTGTGTTTTTATTATAAAATGATAAATAAATCTAGCAAGGCAGGGAATGTAAATATTTTTGCAGTTGTTTACAGTCGGGAAGAGGAAAGGAATTTAACATGCAATTAACCACTTAGGTGATTCTAGATATGTACCATATGGTCTTTCAATTACTTATATTAAAGAAAAATATTTCATTTTTATTTATAAACTATTAATGCATTTGAGCTGCTTATAACAAAATCATTTAAAACTATTTACTCTTCACTTTCTCTCCTCCACACAAAGGGCCTGGAGGAAAGGGTACATGAGATAACAAAAAGCTGTATGTATGATCTGCAGTCTGCATTGTTCCACAATCCTTAAAGCTCGGATTAAAAGACAAAGAGATATGAAAAATGATTTTATATTCTGTTCTTTGACAGGCTAAGTCGAGAGACAATGTTACTTGTAAACATTATAACTAGTCTTAAAAGTAAAATATAAAAAAAGTGCAATTTCCAAATGAGTCCTTCATGTTATAACACATGACTCTACACACACACAAATGCAACACACTCATACCCCATTCTATTACAATTAATAATTTATTACTGCCTAAGTTTTAAAGATCTATAAGCCCAAGATAACAAGAAACAGATCATCTTGGTTTCTTTTGGGTTCAGACTCACATTGAAGCCCAAGGGTTTTATCTACTTCATCAATTAAACCAAAGTACTGACTATTATTTCAAAACAAACATCATGAATGCTGCTTAAGGTAAGCTCTTATAAAAAACAAGAAATATTTTAAGCAATTTAACTGCAGTATATACTTACCAGTACAACTTAATCGCATGAATTACCTGTGTCTATACCAGAAGATGAAACAGATACTATTTTACAGTAATGCTCATTTACAATCTTTTGCCAGAGCCATTCCAGACAGGGAATTACAGGATCATGATTCTAATCCTGAATATGCCACAACTGAATATGAACTTGAAGAAAATACTTCCCCCCACACTCCCAAACTCTAAATGCCACCTCCTGCTAAGTGAGAGCGATGAGAGTTCCCCTCTCTTGTTCTTTTCTGTTTTGACTCCAAACTTTTCATAGAAAGGGCAAACTCCCACTACATGTGAAAAGCTTTTCATTTCAGGACCTATAGCCTGTATTTTTGGCAATGATATATTCAGTTATATCTATCACTATTAAATATAGCTCCAGCACGGCAATTCTGGGGAGAAAAAATGGAAATGTGAGATGTGAGAACAGAATATATAAAACTAAACAAAGCAATCTTTATATATATAAATCTTATATATATATAAATCTTTATATATATAAATATATAGAATATATATAATCTTTTTCAGAGATGTATGCAACTACTTTCTACACTATTCCTTAAAATGCTCTCCTACATGCAAATACTATCACTGAAGTATGTTTGAGTTTCATGGGGCTAACACTTGAAAAAAGAATTTCCTTAAAAGTGCTTCATATCTCACGATATCTGTAAACACTCTGCTGCTGTAGATAGTTGCCCAGTGAATAGTGTCATATTACCACCAGAAAGCAAATCTTCACAATATTTGCTATCAGCAATTTCTTTATCATAAAGTGAACTCAACTCCAGAAAGACAGAAACCTAAACAAATCTTGAAGGGTGACTTTAAGAGCTTTTGAAAGTCCCAGCATCTACTTTAATACTGACTTCAAAAGGGCACCAATCTTTTTGAAATGGCTTTTAGCTATTAATTATTTATAGAACTATCACTTCCCCAGAGTTCACGTGCATTCCTTTATTAATCTTTTTCTCAGACCCAGACTCTTCAACTTGATTTTATAGTATACTTTTAAGAAGGCTCATATGAAAACTAATCCAGGGATTTGCACTTTGTGTAAACAACTTTGGTTTCCAACATGGCAAGGTAAAAAATTACTTTGAAGGGGTTACACAAACTTCAAGAGGTTGAGTAACGACATATGACTTCATCCTCTTCAAAACACTCCAAAAAGTGGAATATGAGCAACATCAGCGCCTCTTCAAGTAACTGAATAAAGAGAAAAATTGGAAAAGCAATCTTCTGTGAAGTCTCTCCGCTTTTACTATGAAATTCGCGTCTCTGTAATCTCCAACAGCAGTTTCTTTAAAAGTCTCCTTCTCAAGGGAGATCCTAAGCCTACTGGGTGTCTGCTTCCCTCATCAACAAACAAAGAAAAACATTGGCAAGTGTTAGGTACTAACTATAATCACATTTGCTGTAAATTAAACCATTTTTTCTCTCTTACTATCAGCTTACTCATAAGAAACAAGTGATTGCACTTTCAATTCCAATTGTAATTTTTTTCATAAAGGTTTGTAATACCAGAACATAATTACTCATGGGTACCCATACAATTTTCTCTTTGCTAGCCAAATAAACTCAACTTCTCCACCTTTCCTCAAAAGTCACGTTTCCACACATATTATCCTTCCAAAATCACTGCGTTTCTCCCAGTTTTTTAATATACCTATTACAGGATGCAACACTACCTACTGCTAAGTCCCCAACACCAAATACTAGAATACGTTTATATATATATATATATATATGATTTTCTTTACAGAATCCCATGAATGCTCTTTTGGCACTTAGAGTTCTTTAAACACTTATGAATTTAATTGCTTCCCTAATCCAAATCTGAATTTTTTAAATTCTGCTTTTATGATTTCTGCAAAGTTCATCAACTGAAAAATCCTTCTATAAACACAAATTCTCATCCAAATCAAAAATACAGAACCACAATCATTCCTGGACAGACCTTTGGTGACTTCCACGTTAAGTGTCCCAACTCGAAACTAAGCTTTCACCTGCTCTTTCAGCTTGTTTTTTATACATGTTGCCTCAGCCATAACTCCACAGTTTGCTTGTAGAACTACGACTTGCAAGGTGTCAGAAAGCTTACAAAATCTAGAGCTGTGCTATCTCCACCTCCTTCCTGTTCCCAAGGTCAATCAATTTCTTAAGAAAAAAAGTGGGTTTTTTCCATCTCAGATAGTCCTTAACAACACCATGGCTATTTTACTCACTTGATTGTTCTCAAGGTACTTATGAGATGCATAATCAGTTCTACTACTTCCTGAGTGACAAAGTCTGAACAGTTAGTCCATAGTTCCCAAGTTCTCCTCCCTTCAGAAGAGTAGCTAGCACGACAGCACTACCACTTTTTCATGAATTTGTGAGTGATAATTTCTCCAGGTCAGTGACTGCTTTGACAAACTTCAATATTCTGACAACTTGACTACATCTCATCTAATTATTCTCTAAGTTTTTATTACTTTATCACAGTTGCGTTTCTATCACTCTCAAAAATGCTATGTAGTACTTTCCTCAACAAAATTTACTTTTTTTTTTTTTGAAAATAAGGCAGAGACATGGAATATTTCTGCTTTTTGTGACATTCATCTCCCCTGCACTAAGTCCATGCTCTCCTCTTACTTCTTCAGCAGTTACGGAATTGTATTTTCACTACTTGCATTTTGCAACTCAACATTTCTAGCCTTCTTTCTTCTGAATTCTTTTAGTATTCTCTTAGCAATTATCTCCAGTCATATAACAATCCCTATTTTTTTATTATCTTAGTAAAGGTCTTTAAATGGCTTTGTTCCTTATTCCCAAATCTTCTTTACAAGACAGTTTGTGTCTGTGGTTCAGTCTGGTAACTACACAGTGCCTTTTGAATCACCAGACCTACCTGTTCTTTTTTCATTTCCTGTAATCTAGCTTTCAGTTCTGCTTAGGCTCTAAGATTACATTAGTTTAACTTAATAAATCTAAGACAAATTTGGGAAAGCTTTAGATAAAATAAGTATGAGGGGAAATCACAATTTAAAATTCAAAAGAGAGCCACTACTGAAGTCTTCCTTGCCAATAATTTCAAGATTCATGTTCACCACTTAAGGCTCAAGTTCTCTGAATTCAAAACCACTTTTACCTTCAAAGGTTAAGGGTTATTCCTTATTTACTTTAAGACAGCTGCCTCATTGCATGCCCAGCCTGACTATTTATTCTCTTTATATGGTGTTACTGATATTCAGATGAAATGTTATACAGGACCACAGTTATAACTACACATTATTAGTCACTCCAAAGACTTAACAAGAAATTCTAAGACAACAGATGCCATAATGAGATGGATGGCAGACTCAATAACAAGATACTTCACTCAAACTGCTGGTCAGCCCTCCGTGGGCTCAGGAACAGGCCTGTTAAAAAAAACCCAATACTCTCCTCATCACTATGGCACCTCTACTGAGGGTGATCATGATCACTAAAAGACTAAATTACAGAACTGCTAAAATGACATTATCTCCATTTTTGGCCTCTGGCATACCTAACACAACTAAGCACGAGGTGAGGTCACCTTCACACTCCTATGAAAAGGCTCCTAAGAAGGAAAAAAAGGCATAAAGCTGCTCTTTTGCTCTCAGGTGTTCTTCAACAAAATAAAAAGGGGACTTGGGTACATGCTGCCAAATGTGTGATGCAGAAACTATTTCTTCTCTGCAAAGAAACTACTTCTGTCTAGTGGCACCATGCCCCCTTCAGCTGACCAACCACCCAGAATCCTGTAAATGAAATCCCTGAGTTCTCAGCACCTATGGCAAGCCATGTCTTCCTCCAGTGCCAGAGAGCCGCCCTGAGCAAGGACTCCAAATGTTAGGTTGCATCTAATCCATTGATTTCCTTTGTAAGGAACGTGACAGACACAATCCCAGCAAGTTAAAACAAGGACGTAGGTGGAGCCTTCCAAGGTCAGGATCCCTGTCTGGGCAGAGTCCCACCAGCTGCAGGAAGAAGAAAGACTAACAACCACACTGGTGATACACCTTTTTTCATACAGTTCTTTGCTCTGGGGTATCTATAACAATACCTGCGTTGTTTTCTGTTGGCAAACTTGGTTGGCTAACGTATTTGGTCTCACAGGTGTTTTGGTCTCTCCAGTCACTAGCAACCATAGGCCATTAAGAAGCTCTCATACTGCCAAAGAAACTTACACTCTGGACAAAAAGTATATAAGAATAATCAAATCTGTTACCTGCATAAATTTTAGGCCACCAGTAGAAGTGGTCCCTCTGAAATAATATGTACTTAACATGCTAGAGCAGAAAGGTGTATAGCAAATTATTTAGTGGTCCAAAAAATATCAAAAGGCTCCCTAAATAGCAATGTGTTCCCTCCTATCAAATGTAATTATAATGATGTGTGTGGGTTAATTCCAACATTGCACTTTGTATTCCCACACAAGAAATTCTTCCATTTCTGGAAGAAAATCTTACTGGAAGGCCATGTAATTTTTGAAAATGCAAAATGAAGTATTTGGCAGCAATTTAAAAAAGAACCCAGATTCACTGTACCTCACTGTTTAAAACCATCTTTCCTCACAGTCATGAGTCAAACCAGCATCTCCCACCAAACTTTCAGACTGGAATGAAAGAAGGTTACTATGATGGACAGACAATTTGTATATATATCCATAATACATTTTTGAAATTAAGAATCAATAATTCAAAGTAACTCAATTTTTCACAGAGAAAATTCAGACGTGATCATTTGGGTAGCTGATTCTTACTGTAAAAAACCACTTAATTATTGGGAGCTTTCCTGTAACTGCAGGAGGCTGCAATCTCCACTATCAATGCAGAGCCTGTTTACCCTGCATCTCATTTTTTGTTTCTATATTGAACCGAAACCCACAGCAGGAGATAGGAATTATTATGCTTGGCGCGGGACTAACAATGGGGTATCATTAAGTTTTGATGACTGTCTCAAAGGAAAGTAGTTTTCAAGTCTCAACTTGGGGACAGGCAGGGGACTAAGCAACAGATTCCAGGGAGGAACTTTGATCACATCTCAGGTGGATCAAAGGGCCACCTGATACTTTTTTACAAAGACTCTCTGGGCATCCTGGTGACAAAAGTAAAAGAAACCAGGAGAGATACTCTAAAAGCAGACAGTGTAATCAATTGCAAGGCAGGTCACAGTAAATTGAAATTGGCTTCACAAAACATGAGAAATAAGCTATGATTTAAGAAGAGTTTGGACCAAAACCAAAGGACTGACTTCTCACAGCTCACAGATTTTAACATTGAGTACATTTAGGAAGAAATGGCAGAAAAATGTGTGGTCATTATTATTCGGTTTATCTTGCTTTCTTAGAACAGTCAAAAGAAAGACATTACTTTTTAAAGGCATCCCAAGGACTCAAGAATCCAGCAAAATTTCTATTCACTTTCCAAGCTCAGTAACACAGATCTCCTCTGGCAACAAAACCTCCAGACACTATGAAAACAGGCAGATACATTTCCTTGCCCCCCTGCCTGGCAGTCGTCAGCTTCTGGATTCGGTAACAGAGCAAAGAAATCCCAGTGGAATTTCATCCTCCAGGAGCCAGCAGCTAACTCTGTGTCCTTTCGAACAGATAAGCAATGGCCAGCCAGAAACTGAGATTTGCATTCCTCAGGAAAACAAAGTACTGCAGACTGCTGTTTCTCTGTGCTTCCGTCTGCCCACAGTTTCTGCTCCATCCTTCCTTCCTGCCTTGCATGTGGCACCACCTTCTGCAACCGTCTGTGTCCACTCAGCCAATGTAAACACTACTGCATGCAGTGCCAACTGTCCCAGTGTCTGTAAAACTTATCTGAATGGCAAATGCAGACTTTGACAGGATTTTTCTTCCCACTATCCCTCCTACTGTTGGCATGCAATACAGTCTATTTGCAGAGGAAGATGCTTTAGTTTACCTTAAAATAGATATTACCACACAGGTATTTATTTATTAGGGGTAGTTTGTGTTCTTCATTTCAGAAGTAGTATAACAAAAAGATACATATAAATTGTCCTGTTACCCGAGTTGTGCCTCAGACAGACAGGAATTCATCTGCTGAAGATACATGTTGTGCCTCTACTTCAGAAAATGAGTCTGCACAATGAGATTGACCCCCAACTACATTCAGAGGGTATTTACTAAGTTTACTTGCCTGTCAAAAGCAGTAAGAGGGAATTAAGGTTTATCAGGAGCAGATAAAAACAGGTGCTTGTGCAGCCCTGACAAACAATGCTACTAAAGAAAATAATATTATGCAGTTAAGATATTCACTAAAGAAGAACTACTTTTACCCAGCACCACTGACTTAAGATACACAAGCCTGACTTAGCAACACACAGCTGAATCTAAGTAGCAAGGAGGTAAAATCCATATTACCAGAATACTTTTGTTTTCCCTGCCAGCCAAATGACAGATGAAAATAGAAGCTGATCTCTCTTACTATATTTCAATGTCTAGCTTCGAAATTAAATGAGAGGAAGGAATATACTCTTGTCACTTAAAAAAAACCCCCAAACCTTTCCCTTCCAAGACATTTATCTTTTTATCTGAACTACAAATTAAACTGAAAACATATCTTAAGTTTGGAAGAAAGAGTAGCAAAGGACAGCAAGCCAAATTACAAACATCACTTACTCTACAGAGTGCTAATATTCTTCTAATGTAATTTCTCTAGCGGGAGGTGTCCCTGTCCATGGCAGGGGGGTTAGAACTCGATGATCTTTAAGGTCCCTTCCACTGAATCGCAGAATGGTTAGAGCTAAGTTTTACTGAAATTTAAATTGCACTGCAGTTCTTGACTAGACAAGCTAATTCTACATTCAATAAATACAAAGAACATAGACTTCCTGATAATTCAAGAGCTCACAGTATATTTGCTAGAATGAAGTTCCACATCAAAACTTGCTGTCTCTCTTCACATTGAGGCTATGCTCATTGCAAGACGTTACACTCTTTTGAACTGTAACAACAGTTCAAAACTCTTTTGAAGAGTAACAATGAAATAAAAAATATTTCACATGGAACAAAAAATGCAGGCTATCTTTCAAAGAAGGGAACTGTTCCGGCCACTGGATAACACCACCTGCTGAGGAACAGTGTAAAACTGCAGTTATAAAAATGTTGAGAAGTCAGACGTGATGCTCTGAAGACATCTTGCTTCCACCCCTCTGGCTTTGCCAGGCCAGCAGAGGCAGTACAGCTTCGATGTGGAAAGGGCTGACACACAGATCTGCTAACACACTTCTCAGAGAACAGAAGTTACATTTTTGCTAAGGGGAAAAGTATATTTCCTGAGAAACGTAAAGCAGATAAAGGATCTGGGTATTCTGATTTGGGCCGTGCGCCAGTTGGGAACTCAGCTCCAGACGTGTACTGGAAAACCCACAACTGTCATCTATTCAAACTGCAACTTTGGATGTCATGTGAAGTACAAAACAAATGCACAATTAGTCACGATGAAGATCAAATTTACGTAGCTCAGGAGAACGTAAGGCTTTAACACATTCAGATAACACATGAAAGGATAAATAAGTGATATGCCAAAGGTCACAGCAGTACAGTGAGAAAAACCTCACTTCCAAGTCCTGCTTCACAATGACTTGCTCTCACACACCAACACTGACAGTATACACACACCAACATGCAGCACAGTGTTTTGTTGCCTTCTACAAACAGCCCTTTGCAAAGCTAGAATAAACTTTCTCTCCAGTATATTGTTTCCAGTGCCTTCTTTAAGAAGAAAATAAAAAGTCATCAAGTTTAGCATGAAAAAACTACACCTGTACAAAAACTGGTATGTTCATTAAAATTTGATATTTAGTTGAATATTTTCAACACATTACCCTCTGCATAAAGTGGCTGAAAGAAAGAAAAGTCTTTCAACATAAACACACTAACAATAAGCATGTCAGTGTGTGGGGCAATGGGCAGGGACATGTAGGGTTATTCATATGCCATCGAAGAAATGGTGTAGGTTATATAGTCAGTGTGTTTTTACTCACTGTATTAGGTACATATGGTAATCCATAAAATTTCTCCTGTGTTTCCTTTAAAATGTCTGTGGTTGACTTCTTTAGAGGATGTTTCCCATGGTAGATTTGGTCCAAGGCAGCATAAAATACCTGAAGAGATAAATAACACGTTTGTCTGCCACACGGTATTGGCATTTGGCAACTAAAACAGACAAGTGGAAAAGAATGGGAGAGAAAGAATAGGGAGAGGAAAGAGTTTAAATATATAGGATGTTTCTAAGTCCTCTCTTTTTAGTATAAGATACAAGGAGAGAAGGAAGTTTTTGGAGTACACCAACCACCACCATCCCGACCTATCATAAATCCATGTTTAAGTCACTGAGAACCCTGGCATACTAAATTGTCCACTGTATTAAATAAAATTAAGACCTGTCCCTAAAGCCCTCCGGCAATTCTTCTTTTCAAAAAGAATATTTGAAAACAGATTTAATAAAAAGACTTAAAGGTTATTTGAATGGATGCAGCAAAAGAAGCCATTCCAAGACATGTGCATGCAGCCATGAGAACACCTCACACCTGCAGGGGCAAGTTATGGCCCAGACAGTGAACAAAAGAAGCTGCACACGGAGCTAACAATGCCCCTGAGTTTCTGCCAGAGCACTCATACAGAGCAGCACCAAGGCAGATGATTCCTCTTCTTTTAGCTCTTGCAATCAGAGCAAAAAACTGCTGCAATGTAAGCTTAGCCTAAGATCACACTGCACCAGCAGGGTACTTTGCCAGAGGTAAGAGCTGGTTCACAGGCAATTTTTGTACAGAAGCGTGTGAACTGCATCAGAACACAGGTGCATGACTAAATTACTGAGGCATCTGGAGATGAAGAAAGCAGCACCAATAAAAAGACTTTCCAAGCAAAGACGGCAAAGCAGAGGATCTGGCATTTTAACAGCAAACATGAAATAGGCATGGATAGAAGACAGTGCTCAGGCTCAGTGAAAAAAAAAAATAAATAAATGGTATCACTGAAAAAAAAAATGCAGCATTTTTTTTTTCTTCTTTAATATGAAGACTTCTGATTCTGTGGAAGTGCAGGAAAGGCAGAAGGATATCCACTGATGTGCAACACGGTATTTTTGAGAAGTTTGGTGGATCCAGATATTTAAGCCAAAGCATTTGGGTCAGGCCATCCTGTGGTAGGTACATTTCATAGGAACAATTGACAGTGGTGAACCTAAAAAAGCCTTTATGCAAGGGATGAAGTCAATGATTTGGCTAGAGATTCAGGCCCAGTCACACTCCCAGGGACATTGCAATAGCTTTCCCAATGAGATGAACACACAGTTTCAGGAGCTGTAACCATGAAATGCAGAAATTTCATGGAGAAAAGGCTGTTTGGGGGCATCCTCCGTCCATGAAGATGGATGTTTCATGTAATCTCGGTAACACAACCCCCTCAATCTGTGAAAAGACTCCAAAATTTGGAATCATCCTGCTTCATCCCAGCCTTGATTCTCTTTTTTCTGTCTCCCAGCTTTGTTAGGACCTATTTGCAGTTGCTCTTCAGTGCTGCTCACAAGATGCAGCGGACTGCACTATAGTGGACCTTCTGTAAAGTAAAACTTGCAGTCAGGTAGTTTGCTGTCAGGGAGCTGGAGCAAAAGCTCAGCTCACAGCTAGGCTGTGGGGAAACGTCAGCTGAAGGCCAGTGAACTGGACTGCTGAAAGAACAACGTGGTAATAGGGCAATGAGTCACTGAAGCCAGCTACAAGCTTTCTCCCAATCCTGGCACATGTAAAGCGTGGGAAGAAAGCTATGAGCCAGGCCACCTGGACAGCAGAGTAAAATAAAAAAACAAAAACCACCATCCCTGAAAATAAACTTGGACGAACTTTATAGCCATAAGCATTCCCATCTACAAACCACAGTTCTGTGTGATCACACAGGCCTTTGAAATGGGAAAGGGAGACACATCCCAGGACTACAGGATTTTAGGCGATACTGTGAGGAGCATGCCAACACTTAGGATTAAGCAGTAGCTAGATCATTTCTAATTTGAGTAAAACACATTTCCCAAAATACCTAAAAATATGAAAATGTCATCAAATAGTTACCTGCTTTCGTACCATCCCTCTATTTTGCACTGACACTGATATTTACCAGTTTCATTTGATTTCAGTTCTTTCCAGCTCCTTGTCTGCTTAATAGCATTAACATGCAAACCATTATGCACTTTCTGGTGAAGTCACTACTGAAAGAAAGACTCTGGGACTCAATTTGCATGGCAAAAGCTTTATGAGAAGATGCATAGATTCTCCTATCTTTCCTCTCTGAGTAACTAATTACATGAGCTGGGAGAAAATGTAGAAATAGAAATACAATAGAATAGTTTTCTATAACAGAAAACTATTATAGTTATGATGAAAAAACAGCATGATTTCTTATTTTCAAATGCCAATAGACTTATTTTCTGAACAGACCACAAAAGGCAGTTTCCCCATTACTGGAAAATTTGTAAGCATTTTTCTTTCTTTTAAAGGTCAAATATGGCTTACATAGCATTGAGCTGTCAATACAGAATGTACTTGCAAAGTCTGACAGAAAGGTATTGGGGTCGTCATTCAGTTTCTTCAGGTACATACAATAGCAGTACACATATACTTTGGCATCTGCAGACTGAAATATATGGTTTTCTTCAATGAATTATTATATTTTTAAAACTGCACAAGTAACAATACACAATTCTGCAAAGAAATGCAGAAGTGAACTTTATTTTTGTCATGCAGTCAACTTCTCTGGGACGTTTTTTCTGAACAAATAAACAGAATGGCTCTGCCAGGCTGTGTCTTTGAAATGAGTGCATACTTCTGTGGGTATTACATCTGGAATCTCCAAAAACATGGTGCTGAAAGTAGGAAATGAATAATATTATTCAATGTGGCATTGTGGTCATTTGGCACGGGTTGAGACTGGTTGAACATTAGTTACACAAGAGTAATTTGAGGACAAGCAGCCTGCTTAATCACTGCATTGTCGCCAGCACCAGTCAATCATGAGGTGCCCACAGGAATTTGAGCCCACCCAAACGGAGTGTTCTCTCCTCAGTTCTAAAGTTCCTGCGGTTTGGAGTGACTCCAGGACAGACCCTACAGAGACCCCAAGAGCAGCTGAGGGCTAACAACAGCAGGGATGATTGCACAGCTCACCCCATGGGATCAATGCAATGATTCCTCCTTGACTTCCTTCTGCAGAATGATAACCCACCCTCCACAGGAGAGGAAGGCCACGTCACTTGTTAATATACCTGTGACTTGAAATGTTCTTGGTATCCAAGACCATTTAATCCACACACTGACAATTTGGTCTCAAACTTCAACAAGATTATAGCAAGCACATATCAAAAGTAGGAAGGAAATCTGTGAGATCCATATATAGCTGTTATGGACACACCAGAGAAGAATGGGTGCATGTGAAAGCACTTCACTATCACTTTGGTGGTTACTAGCCTGTCCACTGGGGCGAGCCATATTTTGTCTTTGTGGACTTCACAAGTAGAGGTCCACCACTAAGCATTCTCAGTATAAATTTTATTTTAATCCAGAATTGTTTCTTTCTCAAAAAAACCTCCTGTATGAATTAATTATATTCTTGCTCATATTCTTTCTCAAAATCAGACCTGCTGAGAGGGTGCAGTTATTTTCATGTCACAGAGTTACAGGCACCAGCAGCACCCTCCTTGTTCACGCCTCCTGCACAGCCAACGCTGGCCACTGACAACCAGCACTGCACTGAAAACATAATTCAAAAATCCGTTAAGTTTAACTAGTGAAAAATATACGTATACACAGAAAACAGTGTTAGGTCTGGTTTTGATTAATGTAACTGACACATATACATTTACAGGTCCACTCTCCAGTAGTCTGATCAGTCTTCAATCACTATAAATAACTGCACAGAGCGAACTGCAAATATTTAACTAAGTTTTCCTTTTAAATCAACTGCAGTTAACCAGAACAAGTCGTGTTTGTAGACAGGGTTGCAATCGTCTGGGCACTTTTCAAAGTGAAGAATTACAAAGATCTGATCTTTAAATTTGTTTCTTTCCACACCTCAAAACTAATGACTACCCCTTATTAAAGCACTAGCAGAATTATCTCACCTAAACACTCGGTCAACTGTGAAAAGAAAAATTATATACATCTGGCTTAAGGCAAAACAAAGAAGAAAACAAATTCACAAAAATCACACAGCAGAAGCTTATAGCATAATAAATAAAGCCAAACTCTCACTGTAAAAAAACTTGGCTGGATGCTAACGCTACTGTTCACATCTGAGTACTGCTGTTGCAGGACTGAAAAAAAATTTAACATCCGTTTTAGATGGAACCCTAATTTTCTTTACTTCCTTTGGAGAAAAGTAACACTGATAGTTTATGGGAATGACTGATCAATCACATCTACCCACAGAAAAGCTTTATGCACTAAGTTACTGCTCCTAACACTGCAAGAGAAGTCTCACAGCTTTACAGTTCAGCCATAAATTGCAATGGCAGTAACAAGCTTCTGGAGCTGCAGAAGACAAGGAGCTCAAATCACAGTCTGGTAAATAAAAGAGCTGGTTTGATTTCACTAAGGTGGCCCAGTTCTCTTAGTCCTGCTACACTTCAGTGAGCCAAAGGTATGCAATACTTTCTTGACTGCAAGTTGTCCTTAAATGATTCCATTAAGAACTCAGATTTAAACCACATTTGGGAATTCTGATAATCCAACCACTTCCAAAAGCTGTGGTTTTCATGATATTTTCCTACAGATTTAGACATTCAGCTTTAAGCAGACAGCACAGAATATGCTCTTAAAAACAAACATTAATATAAAAATGGATGCATTTTCACTAATTTGCATATAGTTAGATGATATGTCTATTTAAATAAAAATTCAGTAAAATTATAAGAATTAAAGCATGTTCTGTAAGTGATGGATAGACAGCAGAAACTAGAATGCAAAGAACATACCTGGAGTTGCATATCAGCTGCAGCACACACCTTTTTGGACTCACACAGTCTCGACACCATGTTTTTTGGTAGTGGCTTGAATAAGAAAAAGCCAGAACATATTTAGTATTGTTGTATATTTGCAAACAGTATGCTTACTACTAGAAAAGGCTGAAGATGAAATTAAGAAACAGATTCCTGGAGGTAATAAAACCATATTTGAAGTGCTTTTCACTGAGGAAGGAAATCTCATTTGATAAACAAAGCATTAAATGGGCAATTAAGATATCAGTATTTTACATTTACATAGCAATCAAGAAATCACAGTGCCTCAATGTTTGTTTTTCTATAAATTGATCCTGCGTTTCCTTATATGCCTGTTAAAAATATTATGATTATCTTTAGAGATAAAGAACACATGGGGCAGTTAAAGTCGCTCCAGGTCATCCTGACTAATCTTCAAAAGCAGATACAATAATAGATTCTTCTGTTGGTGTTTGAGCACAGTTCACTTTGATTTACACGGAGGCCCACAGAACTCCCACTGAGCTGGCGGGGTTTTTGTAACTTCAACTGGGACAGCATTAGGCCTTCCAGCCTAACCCACATAAAAATGTTTGGTCATACTGAACAGTAAGTACCTACCCTTTGAAATTTTTAACAAAGTTGAATTTATTCCACATCCATGGCAATAAAATTATCCATGTCATTACAGGCTGAAAGTCAGAGATTTTCAGTCATCAAGCAAACTGAGTTTTTTTCTATCCAGGCATCTACAAGTACACCCAAAGACTTCTTAATGTCACATTTTTAAGAATATCCATGTATGAATGTTTGACCTTAAACTTCTTCCACTGCTTCCTGAAGCTTTTCCATAGATGTTTTTCCTAGCAAGCATTCTTTTTGCTAGCAGTTTTATTAACCAAACATATTAAATATGATTAAAATAACCGGGTTTTTGCTAAAATATTAAGAAAGTTACTACAAGTTGTACAATGTAACACAGATGTTTGGTATTAGACTGAACTCTGAAAACATACCTACACTTTTACAGAGTGTTGAAGCATTTAAGAAATAATACATGAAAGTCTACAGTTCCTGATGGCAGAGCCATATGTTTAGATTCTGTGCAAATGATACGACTTCAAGACAAGCAATGTTAATGTTCACAGAATTAAAAAACAACTCCAGAGAAGTTACACATAAGTGAAGAAAATGTTATCAATTAACTCTGTGGAATCTGGAATTTAAAGCAGATAAGAAAAACTCTCAAATTGCACAGCTGTTTGATGCAGTAGCTTGCCAAGGCTTGTAACTTCTTCTCCAAGACAAATGTTAGCTGGGACAAGAATGGGATAGAACAACACCCACTACTTCGCTTGTTACAAACGTGCACAGCTGCTAAATTTCAACACAGAAAAATGAACCAATGAACATGAAGTCTGCCCCACAGTATACCCTCATTAGGTCAGTATTTACTCTTCTCTAATACAAAAATTCTGTTTCAAATTACATGCTGATTTTGGACTACTAGAGTAAGTAATAGCAAACACGCAGTTATCCATAGAAATAAAGATGTTAGCAGCTGACTACACTGAGCTTCCATTCTGGGGTTAGTATCCTTCAAAATACTGCTTCATTACGTAGAAAAGATAGGAAAAGTAGGAAAAAATTACAAATGGTAAAAAGTATTTTTGGTTGGGCAATTTTTGTCCTGGCTCTGTGAAAATCCTATCTCATCCTCTTACACAGAGCAAGGCATGCACTTCGATGACTTTTCATCCTGGAACTAAAGCACATGTGGGTTTGCAATAAAACAGTTTCAGTTGTCACAGAAGAAACCCTTGTGTAAGGAAACCTATAGAATTTTGACCAGATTTTGTTATTAAGCACTAAACCTATTAGCAAGTTTTGGCAGCTTTTCAGAGGCTTTCCTTTCCCACTGAAGTAGTGCAGTATGGAGTTAAAACTGATTTCTTCTAAGGGTACCTGCATTTTTGATACAGTAAAGTATGAGAAAACTGGATGGGAATTCTTAAATTGTAATCTGTCAGTGTTAAAAAAGCTGAACATCCAAAAGCTTGGCACCAGAAAATATGTATATTTTATACAGTTATAATTTAAGATTGTTAAAACCAAGAGCACTCCTACCAGTAAGGCCAAACCAGCTCTTTCAACATAACGGATTTTTAGTTTTATATTTGGGCTGTATTAAATGATGGTAAGAAGTTATGAGCACAGGCTTTCAGCTGGTACACAAAATAAATAGAACAAAAGGCACTAACCCTTTTCTAATTGTCATTTCGGTAAACCACAGGCCCACAGATCCTCAACTGAATTGGGAAATCCAAGTCTGCAGTTCACTGGGGCAGAGCAGCAAGGTTCAGCGATGCGGATAGACCCCGTACGCTCCCTGGGAGAGCTTGGTCACATACAGCCCTGCTCAAGAAAAAATTGAAGCAGAGCTAAGCATTTCTTACAGACTCTCTCCACCCAAGAAAGTCCTGCCTTCTTTTGACTGTACTGTAAATAGCTGACCTCAAGCTGGAGAGGACCGCTGAAAAAGCAGCCTCTGCATTCACCCATTCACATTTCTTCCTTATATTCTGCTACAAGCATCCATCCTCCTATTCTAAATCAAACTCCTGAGAGGAGACAGAATGATTGTTAATAATGTATTACAATATATTTGCACAAGAGATGGCTTTGTACCACTTCTAGAGATCAAGTAAAATGTAAATAATACCAAAAGCCTCCAAGAAAATCTCTTTATCTTGCTTTGCAGCCATATGAATATCAGACAATGCAGATCTACTCTGCCCCGAAGATCAAGCTCTGCTGTCTGAGCAGATTAAAATCAACAGGAAATTACAAAACATTCTTATGACAATACCTATTGACAAAAAGTCACAGAAGAAAGACAGAAATGTTCTTTTGTTTAAATCTGTCAGTGCTGCTGATCTGGCTCAAAGATCGTGTTATAATAATTCACAAGTCAAGCAGAATTTGGCACCAGAAAAACATTATCAAAACTAGATTAAACAGAAAGAAAGATAAAAAGTAGGTAACTTATTTTTCCCAAAGCACCAGTGGGATTTTAAGGTTTAAGATTTCAGTGAAATAAAATTAGACTCCTGAGGGTTTTTCAAAGATCACCACTCCTCTCCTAAGATGTTTCTGTGAATGTCAGGCATACAGATACGCTGAGGTCTTGAATGTACTGAGGAAGATGTACTGCTCTAGGCAACAGAAACTATTTCTCCTTGCTCCATTACAATCTCATACAGCCCCTTAATAAGCAGCTGAGTGAAGAACAAAAATGCATTGCAGGATTATCCTACTTATCCAGAAAGATGAGCTCTCTGATAAAACCAGAATCAAACTGTCATCCTTCTAAAAGGAAGACTTCATAGAGCTTTGGTTAAAATTATGTTACTTGAATAACCACTCCATTTTTAAAAACTTAAATACTACATGCTTTACTTAGGGTTCCACTTTTCCATCCTTCTATATTAAGTAACTTTAAGATCTTGGCATGAATTTTTCAGCATGTTTGCCATGGTGGCTAAAAGAACAGAATTCCCTGTGTCCCAGAGCACATTTAACTCCTTACTGCTGTGTAGTAACCACGATACATTATGACTGTTTACTATCTGTGGGCTTATTCCTGTAATCATGCTAATACAATACTGCCTTTGTAATTCCATCTCTGTGAAAAATGAAGTCAGTTCAAATTTGAACAGCTGAAATACTGGCCTTTGCTCAAGAGAGCCTCTAAAGGCATACAAGTTTAAAACAATTTAGCTTGACAGACCTATCACATATCTGTGCACTTAACAAATGAAATTAAACAAACAAACTCGTGATACAGAATGGTACGCATGCACCACACTGTCTGCTTAAGCACTGTTACAACCTCATTTTGGTAAGACTTGACTTCATGAGCTTACCTGAGTAATTCAACTTGAGTAACTAATTAACACAGTCCTCTCTTTTGTCTTTTCTCCTCAAGGTTTTCTGTTTTGAGTGATCTTTGAGATGAAAGGAAAACTAGGCTTGCTACTTTCTTGGAACAAGTATTTTTGTGCTGGCCAGCTTTTTGAACTACATTCACAAGACTTGCTTCTTTGTGCCAGAAGTGCTTGCAAGCTTTTTCATTCCTCAGTACTCAACAGCACAAGCATCCAAAATGCACAAAAATCAGAGACAAGCTTTCTATAAACTTCAAGATATTTTGGAGCTGATCCTCAAGATCCACATCTATACGCATAATGTGTTCTCATCTCCAAAGAGAAAAGACACCAGTCTTTTCTGCAATGCTACTAAAAGCAGTTGTCAACAGTTCATATGTTTCAATAATTAAAACACCACCTCTTTCCATAAGCATAAGCACTCATCCTAAGCGAGGATCCTCAGGACCAGTCCTTCTGCAATTAGATTTTATGGCAAGGGCAACCATAATCTGAGGCTATGCCACCGAGTTTTTCTGATGCAAGTATGTTCAGCAGGAGTGTTAAAATTTATATGCAAAAACTATAGCACAGATGCAGCAATGTCAAAAAGATGCTTATTCAAATTATCTGCACTGCTTCCTCAACAAGCTAGGTTAGTCAAAGCCATCCAGAAGAGCTATGCTGGTGCAGATGTTGCAGGAAAGATCCTTTTTGCACAGAAAAGCTCAGTCTCTTTATTCATAAGAAGAAACTTAAAGGAAGTTCTCACACGGAACAGTACCTGGATGAAATGGTTTTACAAATTTCACATTTCAACTGTTTCAGCCACCTTCCTTACTTTCCCTTGCAAAGGGGGTAAAGTGAATTTGTTTTTCTTTTAAGCAACTAAAAAACTGGACATGAAAATGTTGATTTGAATTTCTATTTGTCCACAAAACAAATTAGTCAGGAAACACGCACAGAAAATATAAGGCCCAAAAGGTTTAAGAGACCTGGGATTTTCTGTTCAAAGTACTTTGTAACGTACACACAACAGACAAAAGTAATTACTGTAACAATCACTGAATTTCAAGAACAGAAAATATGACTTCAATCTTTTTGTATTTAAATTACAGACAGGGAAATCTGATATCAGATTCTTAAAACTAGCTAAGATGAACCAGCATAAGCAAAAGCAGATTTATGTATTTTGGTTAATGTCTTAAAAATACATTCTAAAGTAAAACAAAACAAAACAAAACAAAACAAACAAAAAACACAAATAAACCCACAAACAAACAAACAAACAAACAAAAAAACCCAAAACAAAAAAAACACAAACCAAATTAAAAAATCAAAATAAATTACAAGAAAGCTGTCTAAAGCACTCAAAAGCCACACAGCAGTTTCGGCCTCTTTTTCTCATCTTCCAGCATAATCCATTCTTGCCCCTTTCAAGACTGAACTTCTACATTAAACCTCTTTCAATTGCTCTCTGAAAGGGCAAGATTTCACCACCAATAAACAGAAGAAGTTTATGGAAATGCCAAATGTGACACAGCGTCTGGTTCTTAGCTTTTGCACTTCTACTAAACATGGTTTAGATTCATTAAGCCATTTTGAAAATACAAAGCCATAAATAATGTTCCACAAATCTTTTTCAGATGTTTTAGTCAAGATCATTCTCCGAAGTCATATGCAATCAGATTAACTCCACAACGTTTAAACACTACATGAACTTTATAGAGAACACTAGAAAGCAGTATTTCAGTATGTGGACCCAAACCTACAAATGATGAACACTCCTGAGCTGAATATTTTTAACTCCCAGGTTTCAAGAAGACTCTCTTAGTGTAATCAGTTCTGCAGAAATGACTGCTCTATAACTACAACAACATTTACAGAGCAACTTTTTCAGACAGTACCTATTGAAATAGAAATTAACAATTTTCTGTTTAATGGAGGCAAACATAACTCCATTTTCATACTATTGAAATATACTGAATGCCTAGATTGGATAAAAGGCTCACTGGAGTATAACACTACACAGATGAAGAGGCTTTATTGGTTTTGCATTGATGGGTAGTCTGTTCTTCAACCATAACATCTGAGTACACTGAAGCCTGCCTCAATTAAAAGCACTACAAAAAAGTCTTTGGTTATTGTTTACTTGTTTGTATAATTGAAATGGCTGTACAAGTATAAATCTTGTTCTGCTGCCATGCGTTAAAGCAACCGCCAAAAGTAACCTTGTTCCAAAGAGCATTGTGTTCTAAATTTCCCATAGAAATCATTTCCACAGATTAGGTTTATGTAAAAAATGGGATCAGAGTTTTAATGCAGATTCACAGCTACCAGAAACTAACTAATCCTAATCTCATCCTAAAAAAGGCAGCATACTTTTCATCACAAAATATTTCAAACGCTACCCCACACTGCACTAAAAATGGGAGGTTTTAAACACTGCAGATCATTTACATTTCTTTCCATAATTTGGTACCCAAGCTTTATTTTAAGACAGACTTTAGATAGTTCAATGATACATCACTATTTTTGTCATAACCTACCTGTATTTAAATTAAAATGTTCCACATCATAACTTGATTCACACAGAAGTTGTTCACGTACTACACTAAGTTTGCGTAGTATAAAAACTACACAACCTTTGTAGGAAAAAAAGGCTGAAAGTTTTAAATATGCAACTGGAACCCCAGATATAGGGATCTGTTACTCCTTTACGGCTTACATTCATATTTTCTGTAATGAGAATATTCACATTTTTTTCCTGAAAAATTGAAATTATAACATTAAAATAATTTCTATCCATTCTTTATTTCTACTTCAAACATCATTTAAAAATAACACATGAAAATGTTACTCTTTTCCTGAAAACATTCAGTCCTATTTTCAATATTTTTATATATAAATTTTTCCTACCTGTCCTGTTTTATAATGCCTTGCAAATTGGTTAACTACTCGATAGTCATTTGCAAAGTACTCCATCAGAATCGAGGGAACTTCAGCAAAATCAGTAGGACATCTGGTTCCTAGAGACAGAATAATTGTACACATTAGCATTTGCTATTTTTGCTATTTTCATTAACAGAAATAGTTAACTCTGCCCAAAGGGTTTTGCAACTTTCAGTGTGGACTTTTGGTGAACTTTAATATTCTTTCCTTTATTAAGTCAATATTTTATTTCCATAGCATTATTGTACATATTGCCAGAAAAGCTTCATTATAATCCTACACATTTCACTATAAATCACAAAGTAAAACAAAATATTTGAACAGCTGGGTGAGGCACCTTATAAAGCTCTGGATCACACCCTTTTTAAACTAAACCAGACTGCAGCCAAACTGGCCCTACATGAAACACCAAATCTATTTAAGTGTCCTAAACCTAAATCAAACTACAATGTAAATAAAACTCTGCCTTAATCCTATTCACAGTTACAATTTTTAGCTTCCATCTGTTTGCTGAGCTTACTTATGCTTTATATTAACTTTACTTTAGAATATGGAGTCATTCATCCAAGGAACTCTTGCAGATTGAAGACATGCTCTAAGTAAGCGCAATGAGGTAATATCTTAGCAGTTAGTATTGTCAAAAAGCACTTTCCCCAAACCCCTATTTACTATAAACTTTATCAGCACCCTACACAATGGAAGTTATTAAGAACTGTAACACACCACCAAATCAAAGCTGCATTTTTAATTTCTACATTAAAGTTACTGCTTTAACAATGGACCCTCTGGGTCATCATGTCTATCCCTGTTCGCCAGAGACAACATTCAAAATCAGTCTTAAATTAAGTACAGTTTTTGCTTCTACTATTCTTTCTTGAAAACTGTTTTTTACAATAATTCCTTTAATCTTTATAAATCTTCCTCTCGTTGCTAATATGAATTCATTATCTGTACATACTCTGTGTTTTCAGACCAATACTGCTTCTTAGTATAAAGAATGTTTCTTGCACTGTTTATTAACTCTTATGTTAAGAGAAACTACATTCTCTCTCAGCCATCATTATCCAAAGTTAAGATAAAGTTTAGAAGCCATCCACTGTAGCTCTTCTATGCACCTGCTTCAGTTTGAATTTGCCTTCAGACCCAAGAAACAAAACCATGCCCTCACTGCATGAGGTTTCAGCATTCTAATACTTATTCCTGTTAGATACATCTCTGATGTAATTTCCAACCACATTCGCCTCTTTCACAGACACATTAGCTACTCGTAGTTTCACAGACACATTAGCTACTCGTAGTTCTGCATTATGACATAAAACTCTACTACTGTTCCTCCACCACTGCTGAAAGGCATATTGATGGCATAAATTCTGTTTGTACTATTTACATGCATGACCTGCAACATGTAGTTCTGAATTGCATTTTACTTCAATCACTGCAGTTTCCAGTCATTCAGTTCTTATACAATATCCCAATCCTTCTTTTGTGCCAACACATTTCATTGGTGGGTGTTAGGGGCAGGAGGTTTGCTGCTTGAAAATCATTTTTAAAGAAACTAAAACAGGGCAGGGCAGGTCCCAAGGCAAATGCCTGCAGAACTACATTGATGTTCCTCTAGTCATTTATGCTTTCTCAGTGCTCCTCAATAAAGTGTCAGAATTCTTTTAATAAACATTAAAAAGACCCCTGAAAAATAACATTTTTTGAAAGTTAGAAAAGTAAAAGCTTGAGCAGTTATCTGAGATAAGTTAGTTCTCCTGTACAACACATGTAGGTATTCTCCACTGCATGATAAACTAAAATGGAATACAAGGTAGGTTTTAAAATAAATTATATGCACAAATATGCATTAAACATCACAGAATATGCATACAGTAAAATGACAGATTAACTTAAAGAAACACATCTTAATCATAAACGTACAGCATTATCCAAATTTTGGGCCCGTTAGCAGCAGAACGCCTTCCTGAATATTTGGGAATGTTAATCAGAAAAAGGGAAAAGTACAAGAGATGTCAAATACTCAGTGCATCTCAACTAGAATGTAAAATTTTTGGTTCTTGCAATTGCCTGTAGTCATCTTATTTTGACACTTTGCCAGCTTAGTGCCTTATGAGGGCAGATGACCCCTAACAAGACAGCCCTGGGATGAGCCCTTTGTCATACATTCCAAACCCTAAAAAAAAAGGTTTCTCTGCAGAAACTCTGACCTCTGATGCTGCTTTGCAATGCTAGATCTGGAATGAAATCCCCTGAGAGGCAAGACCACCCAGAGCTAAAAACACACCGAAGCCATGCACAGGGGCTCATGGAAAGTCTGAGCCTCAAAATTAGCCATTTCCTCCCCCTTTGTGATTTTGACATGCGAATGCATATGATTCACCACAATAGGAGAACCTGACCAAATCTGTTACTTTGGGTGTATGAGTACTTCTGGAGGTCAAGATGAGCAAGACTGTATGAGTGGAAGGAGTGTGGGAGAGCAGTTAACAGGAACACACAGACCTTATACAGAGAGAGAATATACAGTCTTCATTTTAGCAATGTCCAGTAGTGACATACTTACAAACAGATCAGTCTGTTGTAAGTGGAAGGCTTAAGAAAGAGTATTTTGTCACTAGGTGCAAAGTGTCTGCTGATAACACATAACTCTACCATGGACAACCCTTTGTATCATTAGCATAATATAAAAATGGTAAGACATCAAAAAATCTTTCAGATAAGGGAGCTACAATTTCATCTGTCTGGTTGTGTGGGGTTCTTTTTAATAAGTAAATGTCTACTGCAAATGGGATTTCCAGTACAATATTCTGGAAGAGGATATACCAAGCTGTCCACAGCTAAGAAAAGTAGCTGGCCAAGCAGCTTTAGCCAGAACGTGTCTTTGACCCATCTGCTACAACTCCAAGGGCCACAGCAACCTGGGAGCTGTCAGCCAACACATTCATTGCCCCTCCTTGAGAAGAGGGACTAAATGAAAAAAGGCACTATTAATTTTATGTGCATCTACCAAGCTGTGCATGTTCGCTCATGTTCATTTACATATGATAAAAAGGCCTACCAGTTAATCATGACTGTCAATACAACACGTTTTAAATTTATCAACTTTGCTTTAATCAGAATCAACCAGAAAAGGCCTGGTTTTACAGATTTTCTGTATTGCCAGTGTATGTTCTTTGCAAGCACTATTTTACTAAATTTCTTAATTCAATTTCTTAAGTGATTTCCAACCCAGGATTCACTGTGCTTTTATACTAAGTACAAATTTAGCTCAATTTATTTTCAATCCTCCAACTATTCCATTATTATAAGGTTAAGGCAAACTTGCAAGAACAAATACCACCACTAGAACAAAGATCAGCAGTACAGAAAGAACAAACACAAATGCCTAATTCTCATCAGGAGAAGAAGAATATTCAAATGGTTTTTGGTTGTTTTTTAGATAATCTATTCCCTTTGTGTAGATATTAAACATGTAACTGAAAAAAACCCAAAAAACTGCTATTCTAACTTTCTCACCAGTGACATGTTGGTACCGAGTTCTTCCCAGCATCGAATGCATAGCATGTCCCATTTCATGGAAGAGGTTCTCCATCATGCCAGGACTCAGCAGCGTTGGTGCACCCCTAGTTGAATGGGGAAGGCTAAGCATCAGAACGACTACAGGCAGCTGGTACTCTCCATTTTCCCGTAGCCTGCCTCCACGAACTGTAAAGTGACAATCCTATGCAAGGTAAAAGCAAACATATAGACAGCCAATGTCATTATATCAATGATATTAAGACAGTGATGAAATTATTAAATTAAACTATTAAATCAAAACTAAACATCTCCCAAGATACACAAGTTGTGTTCAATGATCATTAGGTGCTGTTCAATAGCTGCACACTGTTTCTCCATTTTTATTATTTGCCTCACATTCATATGGAAACTACTGTATTCCATAAAGAAAAGACTGTGTTGCTTTTAGAAAATAAAATTTAGTATATTTTATGTTTTAGTATTATCAAAACCTCTCAATTTTTCTAAAAAATATCACTAGCTCTAAAAAAGTTACTGATGTGCCAAATCCACCATTTCTCTCCTTATTCTTCAGCAGTAACTTCTTTATCAAATATACTGCATGGTACTCCTACTGTATTGTGAAATATTAGTAAAACAGAGTAATATATTAAGCTAATGAACATTTGAAGTTTGTTCACTTATCACCTCACTAAAGGTGGTAATTTACAGATGCTTCTACAGAATGAAGTGTTTATTGTACTGCATCATATTGTTCATATACTAGCATTAGGCAGCATAAGTTAGTGACCCACAACAGCTGGAAGGATCTACAGTTTTAAATAGAATTTTTAGTAAAAATCAGTTGTCATGATAAGCTTTCACCTTTAGAGAGTATTAAAATTTCAAATTGTTTTTTTCTTGTAAATAGTAAGCAAGAAAATAGGCTTTTAAAAATCTACCATTTCTCTAAACAGAGTTCTGTGACACTGTGTAGTACCTGTCATTCTGTAAAACAGAGTCTCAGTTCTGCCTACCAGGTGACGTTTTTTAAATGGAAGGTTACTCATGGAAATATTTTACCTAAAACCATATTTAAGTTACAGATTTTCCCTGTTTAAATTTAATTTATTTTAAATCAAGGTAACTTTTACTAAACTGACATTGAACATAAATGGCCCTAACGCTACAGTCATTACTCAAATAAAACCCACGCTAGAATCAGATCATAAATGTTACCTGATGGGGTTTATCAGGTCGCTGAAAGAAATCACAGTAGATGTATCCTAGCAAACCTTCAGTTTCATGAACAACAGCCTGAAGAAAAAAAAAAAAAAAAAAAGGATCATTTCAACACTGAAATCACTGATAAGATGTGCAAATTGAATAGTATTCTAATCCAAAGCTTTGTAATGAATAAATGATAAATAAACTGGGAATAATTAATGTAAAATCTAATGGTAATTTTAGTTGGAAAAAAATATATACAAGATTCACAACTTATCCCTCAAACTACAGACATTTCTGTGTTTCGGTTAAAACTAATTAGTCCCAAATTAGTATTAAAAGCAAGCCTGTGTGTAGCCCCTAAATGATTTTAGAAAAGTCAACAGTAACTGAAGCTGATTTACTATGGAAATAAATATGGAAAGAGTAAGGAGTAATTATAAATTGACCCACAGGATGTAAAGAAAAGCAGTTCTTGCTGGAGGTGGAAGAGCAGTGAAGGAGATGTGGCAGTGAATATATGGAGGGAAGTCAACAGAGGAACCTGGGAGCCTGATGAGTAAATCATTGCCCAGTTTTTTATTTCTACCCTCCTCTAAAAAGACAGCAAATATAAAAATACAAAAACCGATCTTGAAGTAAAGATGACATACAGAATAAAAAAAATGAAGCTGACATATGACTGCTGGAATATGCCCCTACAGCATTCTCGTTGATTACAGTCATCTAGAAATTGAAACTAAAAAAACCTAGTAGGGATTATTCAGAGGGACAGCATGAAAGCTACAACAGTAATCTTCAAACAGCGAAACTGCTTCTGGTTCAGGCACCCTTCAAGGAGGCGTTTTATAAAGGCCATAAAATATCAAGCATAGAAAAGGCTCTTAAAGGGAGTGTAAAGCCCTTGAGGTCTAACTTCAACTGAAATTAGACATCTAGTATGTGCTTTTGATAGGTATCCAAGTAATTTAAAAACAAAGTCTGATTCATGGCTCAGAGGAACACACCGTCTTGTCTAACTTCCCTTTGTCATTTCAGATGCTGGGAACAAGAATACTTACCAACTTTCGAACATCTTCAGACCAAATCTCTCCTTTCTGTGTCTGTTCAGCATAAAGGGAGATTCCTAGGAGCTGACTGAACAAAGAGTTCAAACCTTCCATGCATGCCCCAAGAGAGAAAAATGGACAGTACAAGCCAGGATCAATGTTGTACCTATGGAAATACAAGAATCCCAAAGCAGTCAGTCAGCTGAGACACATAAACTACAGTCTTCACCTCCAAGCCACAGGATGTGACAAAATACACCAGATAAGTCTTCAGGCCCTTATTGAGCATGTTTGGATTAATTTTTCAAATAATGAAACTAAGTCACATACAAGTCACAGCACAGTGCTCCACAGTAACTCATTTTTTCTTATATTACAATCTGGATACCAAATTCAGCAGAAATTAACTATGATTTTCAGACACATGGCAAACACATTGCTCAAAGAGAGCATGGGTGACCTGGCTGTGGCTTTTGATCCACTAGCACCCAAGCACCATTCCCATGTCAAGGCTGTGCCATGGGAATGATCAGAAAATGGAGTGGCTTTAGCCGTGGTGTAAGCCAGATCCTCAGCAAGGGCAGGAAACCAAACCAGCAAGCACCGCTGACTCTGCAATCTTTTCTTTCACCGGAGCAATAGAAACACCAGGGAGACACAACCACCTCCCACACCTGAATCACACCTCGAGCTCTGGGAACTCCCTGAACCATGTAGATAATACCTTACAGCTTTGACCCAGACAAATATTTTAGTATTTGACGTGGTGTTCAAACATAGTCAGGCTTCCTGAGCCTAAACTCAACCAACTAGGTGTGTTCAAGACACTGTAGCACAGAAGACGCATGTGGGGAGGAAGACACCGTGCATCTGCGTGCACACACATAAACTGAGAATGAGTAAAGTCAATAATAAAAGTAGTTCAGAGATGTACGAACCCAGTCTATAACTTGGGTTCAAACTTCCTGCAATTCTGACCCTAAAGAACTATATCAAGCAAACAGATGCTTTGCAAAGTTACACCTTCTACAAGCTGCTCAGGGTCAAAAAACTCTTTGGAGACAATAGCAAAATCAGAACTGGAATCTGCTTGTAGGTAGGCGTGGACCCCAAATGGCGAAAATGCTTTCACCCCCTCAGTTCACATACAAAGTGCAAGTCTTTTTCTCTGGGGTCTCGGAGTAACTACTCTAGAGAGCCACAGTCCCTCCCTTCTATCTTCTTCCTTCTTTCGTGCTCTTGTGCTTTTGCTTCTTAATGAAATGGTAACTAGTCACTGAAATTTATAACATGCATCAGCTGAACACCAAAGATGAGAACCACACTATTTCAAGGCCTATAGAAAAAGGCTCAGTTAGAGACCAGCTGTGAAAGGGTCAGCTAGTCCCCATCCACTTACGCTTCCTCCCACTCCCACACACAAGAGACCTGAAAATGAAGTCTGCTGGGGATATTCCATTTGCCAATATGTTACTGCCACGACACTTATTCTTGAATATGTTGCTGTATTTTGCTTTATTTTTCTAGTATCCTTTACATTACCCTTATTCACATGCTCTAGCAGCATTTTGCAAGTACCATAGAAACATCTGCCAAAAACACAGATATGCTCAGTTACAGTGACCTAAATGCAGATGCTAAAGCTGATGTATCCCATTCTAATTATACTAGAACACAGAAAATAAAGTATTTATCATACTGGCACAACTTCTTCAAGAGGCAGAGCAACACTTAAATTCACACTCTGCGTGCTGCAATACGCGTATTTTCCTTCTTATTCAAAGAGTCTTTGCACCAAAAGAAGAAAAATCAGCATGCAATAAATCACTTTAGATCAAGTTAGATTTAAAGACTGAAAGCAAGCCCCTGAAAGAAAGCAGAAAAGATGAGTTAATTTTCATGTAATAAGCCACAGAAATTTGGAGCAAGGAAGACTCTGCTTTAACCCAGAGCCCTGCCAGAAGTGCAGAATGACAGTGCATGTACTGAATATTGTGAGACTAAGTCAGAAATTCAGAATAACTGCAGCTCCTTCAACAGTAACACTTTTTGGAGAGCTGTAGTAGGTAAATCTCAGATGTCTCCAGACATCTATAGTACGATCCCGTGAAACACTAGAAGAGGTTGCCCAGCGAAGTTGTAGATGCCCCATCCCTGGAAGTGTTCAAGGCCAGGCTGGATGGCACTTTGAGCAACCTGGTCTAGTGGAAGATGCCCCCGCCCATGGCAGAAGGGTTGGACCCAGATCATCTTCAAGGTCCCTTCCAACTCCAACCATTCGATGACTATCCTTATTTTTTAAATTACATTTATTTGAAAGTAAATTAATGATTAAATAGTAGGTAATTATATTCTTTTGTATAGCTTTAAAATTACATAAAAGAATTTGACATACTATACACCAGTTTTAGTCCTAATTCAGCCTTGAGTTGAGTAGCAACCTGGAGCGACATCTCCTCAGAGGCAATTCAAATAAGCAGCATTTATTAGTTCTGGCTCCACCTCAGAACTCAGAACTGCTCGTCCCACACTGGTTTCCGCAGAGCCACTCAAATTTACCATACCTTGGTTTAGGTTCCAGAAAGGTTTATTAATCCAGGTGCAGCACAAAGCCCAGCTACAACAGTATCTCAGAACCAGGGGAGTAATACAGACACGCTTAAGTGGTTTCATATGTGGGTTGCATGAGGGCTCTTTGCAGAGGCTCATTTCAATCAGCCCTGCTAAAGCTATGCTGACCATGTGCAAAGCCCACCTAGTACCTTCACATCCGTCTCCCCCTAGACATCCAGTATCATCCAGGGTGTTTCCCTGCCATGTCCTCCCTGTCAACCAGGAGAAGAAAGTTGACTGTACAACACATTTCAAGAAAGAACCCATATGACACAATACTACAAACACATACTTCAATACATCAAAATTTAACTCCACCAACAGCTCGCAATCATAGCAAACCATCAGATTACCACAGTTGCAAGAAATTAAAGCATTCAACTCCGACAGGGAATTCAGATCCTTATTTAGAGAATATGAAAATGGTAAGAAAGTCAAGAACAGCACCCTTGAAAATGCTTCATGAAATTAAGCCACATTTACACAGGAACCAAGAAAAATCAAAAGAAGCACGGTATCATGAGAGACCAGATTGCTCAAAATTTTCTGAAGAGCAGAAATTTTTTCTGACAGACCAGCTAATCCTGGAAACTGTTTCCAAGCACACAGAAGACAAGAAAGTCATGAGGAGTAGTCAGCATGGATTCTCCAAGTCATGTTTGACCAACTTGACAAACAACTGGCATGGCAGACAAGAGGAGAGCAGTGCACATCATTTTCATGGACTTCAGAAAGGCCTTTGACATTGTCTCCCATAAGATCTTCACAGAGAAGTTGTCCATGTATGGGCAGGATGAGCAGACAAGGAAGTAAACTGAAAACCAGTTGAATGGTCAGGCCCAGAGGCTATGACCAGTGCCACAAAGCCTATTTGGAGACCAGTGACTAACAGTGTACTTCAGGGGTTAATACTGGGTCCAGTCCCGTTTAACACTTTCATTAATGACCTGGATGATGGAGCAGAGTGTACCCTTAACACATTCAATGATGATACCAAACTGGGAGGACTGGCTTATACTCCAGAGGCTCATGCTGCCATCCAGAAGGAAGAAGAAATGAGTTGACCGGAACCTCACGAAGTTCAATAAGAAGTACAAAGTCCTGCACCCGAGGAGCAACAATTCCAGGCACCAACATATATTGGGGGTCATCCAGCAAGAAAGATGCTTTGCAAAAAGGACCTGGGAGACACCAAGTTGAACATAACCCAACAGTGGGCCCTTGACACTAAGGCGACAAATGGCATCCTGGGCCACATTACGCAAAGTACTGCCAGCAGGACAAGGGAGGTGGTGATCCTTCCTCACTACTCAGCACTGGTGAGGCCACACCTGGAGTGCTGTGTCCAGTGCTGGACTCCTCAGTACAAGAGAGACATGGATACACTGGAGAGAATCCAACAAGGGCCACAAAGATGAAGAAGGGACTGGAGCATCTCTCCTATCAGGAAATGCTGAAAAATCCTGGACTGTACAGCCTGGAGAAGAGAAGGCTCAGAGGTATATATACTATATAATATATATATTAATGAGTATATATACCTAGAAGGAGGGTGCAAAGAGGACAGAGCCAGGCTCATTAGTGGTGCCCAGTGACAGGACCAGAGGCAACAAACTGAAACACAGGAGGTTCCCTCTGAACATCAGGAAACACTTTTTCCCTGTGAAAGTGACCAAGCACTGGCAAAGATTGCCCCTAGAGGCTGTGGGGTCTCCATCCTTGGAGATGTTCACAAGCCTCCTGGACAACTTGTTCTAGGTGGTCCTGCATAGGTAGGGGGGTTGGAGTAGACGACCTCCTCAACTATTCTGTGATTCTATAAAGATCTCATTTGGAGCCTACAACCAAGACCATGCAGCAGTCCAGTTTTATCAGAGGAGGACAACATTTCATACCAACTGCAAAGGATAATCACACTCAGTTGAAAAACTGGATTAAGATGGTTATTGGTGAGCGGAGAATAACTCTGAAACTACTTCATGTTTCATTCAGTTTCTGTCAAAAACACAGATACTTACCAGCAGAAGATCGCAGTGCTGTTTCTTCATGGATAGAAGAGATGATGTTAATGTATTACAGGGAGAAGATAAGTGCCCATTTCCTCCTCATTCTCAGCACTCCTTAAACACGTGCATTATCCCCATGAACATACCCCGTGATGAAACAGATGGGGAGAAGGCTTCTGATAAGTATTTTGTAATACACTCTCACCATCCAAAGTGAGGGGGAAAAAAAAAATCTGTCTGTAATGGTTTTGTCTTCTGGAAAAATACAATACTTACCCACCCACACATGGAAACAGCAGTAACAGACTATACTGGCTTAAGGCAGACTTCCCAGGGGAACTAGTCCCCTAACCTGGCTAATGTTTGAAGATGTCACAATCTTGACATTTTGAGTACAATGAGGTCCTGATTAAACAACCACTTTAATAATAACTACACAAAGTTTATGTCAGTCATTTCTGGTAAAACATTGTCAGGATCAAACCTCTCCCACATTTAATGAAAGATGTGTGTTGATATTCCTCTTTCCAGTGGAAAATTGCAAAAAAGTTTTTAAAAACAACCTTTTTTATACAGGATGAAAAAAAAAAATTCTAGTTTTGATCTCACTTATTTCTCCATTTCTGCCTTGCTTCTACATGTACAATCAAGTATCAAAGACAAAGATACTAAAAAATCCTCAAATAGCACCAGTGTCATATGACACAAGACTGGTATTTAAATTACTTTTGGACAATCCTGACAGCAGTCAGTGGTGATTATCATACCTTAAGTTATCTGGCACTCATGGTCTGTTTGTTTATTTGGTAGCCATTGTAATGTCATAGGAGCTACAGAGTGGTTAAAATATAGTAATATAAAGCAATTTCACAATCAGATGATAACAATCAATAATGAACTTCAAAATTAGTATCAGGTACTGAAAAAAAGCTACTGCTCCAGGAAGTGGACAGCACATCTTCAAAAATCTTTCTCTAATAATAGTCTATAAAGAATAATCATTCCAGACACCAAGACATAGATTTAATTCACAAGTTTTGAATTTGGTCCTATCTCTTTTCACAAATCAAGTAAGACCAGCTGTCACTGAAAAGAGCTCAACCCCAAACTTACACTGATTCCAGGAAAACTTCCTCTTCGGTCTTATTTAGGAATAAAAATTAGTCAAACCCTCAGCTACCTGAAGCTAATGTCCTATAACCAAAACCTCAGCTCCTGGAATTATTATTAATAGATGATCTTTCCTTTCAGTGGCAAAAGCAAGTACATGACTGACTCTTTTCTGAGCCCCCGCCTTCAAGATTTAATGCTACTCACTGAAGAATAAAGGTGTAACACTAGATAAGATTAGAGGACAATAGGGAAAAGGGAAGAAATTAATTTACAAGACTTGAATCTTTCCCAAAGAATACTCAATGAGCAGAACAGGAAATTCTACAATCTCTATTAGATCTGTAAAACTGAAATCTGTCTGGAGGGCGTGGGTGGTATTTGGAAGAGTTTACAGGCAAACTACATGTGCCCTTATTGAAGATTCTTGCTTGATTCCAGGCATCAAACGGTAGCAGCCATTAGCAACTTCATTGTTTCCAGATGACGAGAAAAAAAATATCTGTTTGGTACCAAATGCTTACCCAACCTCAGTTACTCACAGCTTTGTCACCTTAGTGAAATTGCAAGAACCCAACAATTCCCAGGCACAGTATTTCAGTGTTCAAATTCATGCTAATCCAAAACACCACAGCACAATTTTTTGGCAGCAATGGGGACTGTGACAGCAAGCCAAACTTCTCTTCCTTCAGCCCTTTAAATGAAAGTTCTAATACTGTTCAAGGGTCCTGGGTTGTATCTTCAAAACACTCTCTGATTTGGGCCAGATTATCTAAAAGACCACATAAAATTCCAGGATGAAGACTTTTATCAATACATTCCCTTAGTACTTTAAACTGCCCCATAACAAAGATACAGCTTGTCTGTGTAGGATGCAGTCTTTTTGAGGGTTGATCCAAAAGCGTAAAATTAATTTCTCCTGAAGCTAAAGGGGAACTCAAAGTTCACCACCTTCTATCCCAGGTGTATGTTGTTTCTTTGATCATTTTTTTCAAATATGAAACTAAGTGTATTTGAAAATGCACACAAAAGCCTCCCAACAAAGCAAGGCATTCCACTGCACATTACTTCTCTGCTGATAGAATGAAGGGACAAAAACTTTAGTTAATGAATTAACTGATAGTGACCGACTCTGCATAAAATAAAGCAGGATTTCCGAAGTACTACAGCTTAGCCTGCCTCTCAACTGCTCACTGGTCAGTACAAAGCAATCTTCATAATCTATATGTTAATAACTGCTGATGACCCCACTGTGCATATAATTACTTTTATTGCACTACATGTTAAAGTATCAGCCACTCTAAGAATCAGTTTATGCATGATTTTCAAGCTTCTATCAACTGTGGGTTTAGACAGTTGTCTAGCTTTGTTCCTTCTATTTAAAACAAATATTTAAAAAAAAATCAAAAAAACCTGCAAGAAATATCTGCTTTAATATTAGCACGCTCTTTCTGGTCACTCTTTGGCAAGCTGCCTCTACATTTATTCAGCCAAGTTATAATTTTTATCTCCAACAGGAAATACATTCAAGTATTTTTGGGAAAAGAAATAAGAAAGGAAGTTATTACAACCCGTTCTCAACTACGGTAACAGGCATTCTGCTACCAGTAAAATTTCTGCTAAAGGTTACTGCTACTAGCAAGCAAGGTTAATGTTCTGGAGACAGGCAGCTAAAATCTATGTTGGAAACCAACTGGAGCTCCATTTGGCGACAGCAACTGCAAGAAGTGCCTGAAGACAGGTTTTCCTGAATGCTGCAATTCGCAGCTTGTTTGCTGCTCCAGCTGAGCAGACAGGCAGAATTCAATGGGGAGGAGGATGCACATGGCAACTAACATCACTAGCACAACACTGTACTGCTGTCTCCAAAGCTGGCAAATACATGGAAACGTGGTTACAGCACTTCCCAAGGAAGAAAAAGGATTTAGGTCAGCTAAGCAAGCCAGGACAAGAATCAAACATACCCTTTCACTTAAAATGTGAGTTCTGTGCCCCAGCAAGGTGATTCAAAGTGCTTCAAATCAGCTCCTAGGATGCCTATGTCACCAGAGAAAGGCAGATACAAACAAAATAGGCCACGCTCAGGCTCAGCAAGGTACCAGCCAGAGGTAACTAGCAGAAGTCTTCAGCCCAGCTACGAGCTCTTGCTCCTCTCTGTAACTTAGGCTTCCCTGACTGGACTGCACGTTGTATACCTGAATCCCAAGAGCATGAACAGCGCAGGCTTTTCTGCTGGAAGATGCCTTTGAAAATGCAGGCAAAGGAGATGGAAGAATAGTGGTCTGATGAATCACAACAGAACCTTGTAAAGAACAACACACTCCAGTTAAAGATTTCTTACCACAGAACCTTTCTTCTGGGGTATGTGAGGTTAAAAAAACAGGTATGTGTTAAGCTTTCCCAATACGTTTGAACTTCAGTACATAAATTTTCTTAAGCCCTTCCATGAAATTTAAAGGGTCTGAATGCACTTCTGAAAGAGCAGGAAAGGAAATACCAACATGTCCCTCCATCACATATGCACCAGAAAACACAATTACTAATCTAAAAGACGAGTTTCTGAAATCAAGAAGGCATTTTCACATGACCAGATATTAAAAAAAAATGCTTTTAGTTTAGATGTAGGAAATATCATAGTATATTTATCTAAAAAATATAAGACACAAATATATGAATCTCACTTTGAACAGAAACAGCAACAAATATATACATGAAGTCATCTACTGCTAAAAAGAATATTTTTCCATGCCAAACTTTCAGTTAGATACTTTGACTCAAAAACAAAAATCCAAGACTTAAAAGTAGTCCCTTTCATTGTATTATTAAGGTTTGCTATAACCTTAAATTCTTCTCTTGTTTCTGTAGAATTGCATAACACATACGCTTACACGTCCAAAACTGTGAAAGACTGAGAAGAACAAAAATGAACAAAGTAAGTTTGCTCCACTTTTATTTTGTCTTAAAACATATTCCGATAACTTAGTTCACTCTCAACATCCGATTTCAAATGCCAAAGTATTTATATTTATAACAAAGCCCAGGAAACAATGAAAAGTTTTTTATGTACTTTATGTCAGAATTTGAGCTAAGAAACTTTTACAAAGAGACGTCTCAGTACTCTCCTAAAGAAAGTAGGAATATCAAAGAAAACAGTATTTTCTTTGATGTAAATTCCTGCTTTATATTAAAGTATAAATTATGTTAAAAAACCCAGACACCTTACTTTTACAGTATGCAGCCCAGCACTATTTCTAAAAGAAGAAATGTAGCCAAACCAATTTAAAAATGAAGTTAACTGACACAATGAGGTTTGGTTATTCTTCAAGAACAGCAAACTTCAAACAAAAAGGCTGTGTCCCTATGAAGAACAAAGATGTAGGATGTCATTATAAATAATTATTTCTAAGCTTGTATGACTTCACTGAGTCTAAATAAAATACAGACTTCTAAAATCACTTTCATTTAAGCTGTATATTTGGAAGGAAACTAAGACTGTTTTGTGCAGCATGACTTTCATCTATTCTAGTAAGAATGCTTTTTATAATCTTGGACATTAGGGATATTTGAGTAAGGATCAATTTTCTTCAGAAAAGGAGCATTCAGACTCTTAACAATTGCAAATTAGCTGTTCGACAAGAATTCTTATCAGTGGCTATTAAACATAGTCCCTGATCTATCCAACAAGTTTTACTTTTTGTAAAGAAAAATTAGTATCCTGTCGACATCCATGAAAATACAAAACATTAAGTTAACTATCTCTAATAAAACAGATTCTCTCAAAACTTTCAAAGAAACTTGAAAAAATCCTGTTAGTGGAAGATAAAAGTGAGACGAACCCCTCAGGTTAACTTAAAGAGATCAAGACAAGGAAAACCCCTTCCAATTTTTATTACATGCCAGACTATGAAATTTAATTCTTCACCTGAAGGGAAACTCTTAATCATGATTTATAGAAGACTCTGCATTTCTTAGAAATAATAACAATAATAATAGAAAGTCTTTGTACTCTCATCAACCATAAACTAGCACCTGTATCTCACATTCCTTTTTTCTTTCTGTTAATTGTACTTCATAGACTATTTTGGAGGAGGTCAGGGGGTAATTCAGAATACTGGTTTAGTATCAACACTGAATACAACTTTTAAATTCGACTTTTTTTTCAAATCAACAATTTCTTTGTCCTTTCACAATGTTTTGAATAAAGAAATAATTCTTGAAACTCAAATTCTGCTTCACAGCATGTTTTCCTCCAAAAACCTTGGTCCACTAGCTTAGTGACTGCTAAGTTAAATACTTTTGCACTTACATTAGTTGATTTAATAAAAGGCATTTCTTCCCTTGCATATAAACAGATAGTTATAGAAAATTTTCCTTCTCTGTGAGTACTTTGGTTGAAAGATTTCCTGGTTCTTTTTAAATTTTGCATTATTTTTCCACTTCAGCTTTCAATTTGAACAGAGTGACATTTTTCTCACATATTCCACAAAGGGTCTGGCCTGTTTTTCCACATGATATTTCCAACAGAGAACACTCGTTTGTAAAAGTAAAAATAATTTAACAAGAAGCAGCCATGAGTTTGCTTACAAGCACCTTGCAAACCTCAACATCAGTTGCAGCTTTTAGCAACTTTAGAAACATCCAGTCATGTTCAGATACCTTGGTATTGTCCACACCCCTCTGAAAAACCAGAAGTGCTTGCTGCCCACTGTCCCCTGAAGCCAACAGCCCATATAGAGTCCCAGCAAGAGAAGAAATGAGTTATTCCTATTCTCTGCTCAGCTGGTCACCCCAAGATCCAAAACGCCTCCAGTTGCTGTGTTGGCTTCTCTTTCCAACACAGCAGAAAACTGGCTTATTTTGGCATGGATTCATTCATCCCCAAGGACAGCCTTACTTGTTTCTGCAGTCCCAGAGAGACAGAGCAGCACAGACTGCAATACCCAGCACATCCCAGTTGCAAGCTGAATAAAATCTGTACATTTGGCAAAAAAACCAATAGTGAATTATAGCCAGCAAAGTCAGCCCAGACTGGTAAGCACCAAAGGTTAAGGAAACACACCAAACAGACTAAGCTCACCACTGATAGTTCCATGCCTCTGTCAGAAATGGCTTAAGCACAGTCAAACCCACCTTTGAGGCAAACAGTTGATCTCAAAAGGTCTTTTCCAGCATTTTGGGTTTTTTTATGACCCGGAAGAAGTCAGCAAGGCTACTACATCTCTGCAAGATCAAGGCCTTGAGAATTATTTGTATCTGCAGCTGCACTTACTGAGAATTAATAGGATTTAATTAATACCATGGTACTAGCCCGCACTAAAACTCAACAGTATTATTTTTATAATACACATATTAGGCATCTTCTTACTTGTTAGAAGCTGAAGCATGTTCTAGCATTCACTGTTTTATTACCCTTCGCCTGCCAAAATTCTTGAGGTTTTAATTGCTCTATCTTCTTTTGAGATACTACTACCACGAATTTCAGACTTTTCACTCCAGTTTCTCTTAAATGCACACTTACACTAACATCTATTTTCTCTGCCACTTAGACTATAGCTACAAAAACACTATAGTGTCCTAAGTGTGGGTTTAAAGCCAGAGAGGCTACTTAATGTAATGGGGAGGGAAAAAAAAAAAGTAAATTATCCTGTTACTGTCAATGGGAGACTTGCATTTTTGAAGTACGATCAAGTTACCAGGGAAAAGACTTGGTAGAAACTGACAGAAACAAAATTACTGTGGATAAGTTTACAGAAAGACAAATGTACCCTGTGACTTAAGTCTAGAGCTCCTCCTGCTGTTCAACTAACAAAACAGCAGAAACGGTCAGGAACAACTCTAGAAGCAGAGTGAAAATAAAGGCACTCTGATAATGACTGCAAATGTCATTAAAATTCAATAGTCCAAACGCATATGAATATCCTAAATTATTCTTAATTATTACAAATAAATATCCAACTCACAAAACAAATTATGAGGAATCTAGTGAAGGATTTGTTTATCATGAGTTCCAGTGTCATTTAAGACAATTTGATACACCTGGTCAAAATTGGGAGAACTAAAGAGGAAGTAAAAGATCACATCTGGATCCCATTGTCTAGTGTTTACTCACATTTCTGTTTGCAAATATGGTCGTATAGACCAAAACAGGAAACAATTAACCTTTTTCAACAGATACAGACACTGTCCCATCTAATATTTCTTGCACCCTTTAGTGGTCTATGTGCGACATACTGAACATTGTGAAGCTCCTTAATCAAGAACTAAACCCTTGCAGTCTCTTTCTTTATACCTAGGTTTGTAAAGATGATCTGCACCTTATGTACCTAGGAAACTATGGCTCTGTACTCAGCTGCGGCCACAGTGACAACAGCAGTCCAGAAGAAATACCCAAGAGCAGACATTTGCTTCCCTTTCAACACAAACATAAGTAAAATGAAGAACAGGAATGAAGTAAAATAACCCAAAAAATTGTTAACAATGCAGAAATCCACCACTGAACTACTACTGAGTCCCAAAACATGACACAAAAAAAAAATTAAGATGTTCTCTGTGTGCAGCACTATTATAAATATGACCATGACATTTCTGTAAAAGATATAAAGCTGAAAATAAGTTTATTTCAAAAGAGAGAAAACTTTGAAGAACAAAATAATTAATCTACTAAACAAAGAATACTAAGAATGGGAGAAATACATGGCAGGTAAATATATCTTGTTTGAAAACACGTTTTCTCATTCCATGATGCAAAAATACAAAATAAAATAAGTAAAAAAAAAAATTAAAAATTTGTTTCTCTTATGAATAAATAAAATGAAACACGATGTAAGTAAAAAACCAAACATACAGATAGTATAAATTATTTACCCAGGAGAAAAAAAAAGGAAATCACGGAAAACAACATCATTTTTCCTTAAAGACATAATTTAATACAGTAAAATAATTGGCTCAGTTAGAAAGAGAGTAACAGCAGACAGCTAAAAGTCAAACTCCTGCCAGTATCAAACTTTGTGTCAGATATGGTTCTTGTTTTCCAGTTAAAAAAGTGTTGAACTGAACATACTATAGCATCCAAGGGGCATTCGAGAAAGGATGTGGTCAGAGGTAAGTACATAAGAACATAAAGGATGGTGGATTCATATTAACATAAATAATTAAATGGCAAATAGAACATGTTTTGGGTGCAGGTATTGCAAGATATATTTCTGTACTCTGGTTGCTATATGAAATACTCTCTGACTCGTCCCTAATTTTAGTCGTAAAGCACAGCCACTGATACTTCACAGTGGAGAAGCGAGTTTTCACTTTTCAGAGCTGATTACCCATTAGCCTATTAATTACATTCAATATGGGCAGAATGAATACAGAACATCCTTAAAACACTGTCAGATCAAAAACATTTCCCAAAGACAGACCACCATACAGAAGGCAGGACAGTGAAAGACCTCAGTCCTTGGATTTTAGCAAAACACTGCTGCACATGATGGAGAGGAAAACTACTTTTCCTTCCCTGTCTTGCAGATGCCTGTACACCTACCAGAAAAAAATACTCCTGCCCAACCTGCAGGGAGAAAAACGTTGGGCCCCAATCCTGCACCCAAATCAAGGAGGCCCTACAAAGCTTTAGAAGATTTTTCACACTGATCCAGCTGCCAGACTTGGTGCCTGAATAAATAAAAAGTAGATACGTTGCCAGTGCCTTGGTCTGTTGTACCTGCAGCTCTCCCTTCATAAAGTTACCATGCAACTGCCAACTTTCCCAGCTCTTTTATAAAGCCCCACTAGGAAAAGAAATATTTTTCTTCCTAATACCAAAATGAACAGAATAATCTATTTGTGATCATCAGCAATTTAATTACATATGGTTAGCTTCATGAGATGATCTAAGAAAGACAAGATGACAGTATCAGAAGACACGCCTCCAGGAGGAGAAAAAAAAACAAACACAGAGCCTTCTACACCTTACAGGATGCTCTAATTCTGAAAAGAGGGAAAGTGGACACTGTAGGGAATGTAGAAAATAAATAGAATTATAGAATGGTTGGAGTTGGAAGGGATCTTTAAGATCATGGAGTTCCAACCCTCCTGCCATGGGCAGGGACACCTCCCACTAGGGCATGTTGCTCAAATATAGGATACGTAGACAATAAATTCCATCAGCATTTGACAGCAATGTTTGGCACTGTGTACCAGAATGCAATGCTTGCTATTTTGAATACGTTACACAGGCAAAGTACAGGAGATTTGTAAACTGCAAGACAGTATCTTGAAGGAGTACGACAGTGCTCTTCCACAGACTGCTATTCATCGCTAGGAGAATGGGATTTGGAGACAGATGGACCTTGACCCTTCTCCAGGACAACCACTACTTCATTTCCACTTTCACAGAAGCCTGTAGTCTACCTGTCCAGTTTAAAACAGAAGCAGCCACTGCCAGGTCGTGGCACAAACACACAATGCACACATACACTGTAGAGTGCTGCGTGCTCCAGCATCAGCTACTAGGAGCAGACCCAGTAACTGGACACCCCTCTCACTCCCCTGCACGCCAAGTTCTATACACCCAGGACATGAGCTGCTGCTCATAAAACTGCTGCCTCAGTAACAAAGTTCAAGAAAGCAGCATAAGAGCCAGGCCAACTGCTGGCAACCTTTCCATGCCATGTCTGTACATCCATAGCTTTCTCACCCAGAGTAAACTACTTCTTTAATCAGATACATCCATTCTAAGCTTGTTTAAAAAACAAAAACCTACAAACCTGCAGTGAAGGAAGATTTTCCATCCCCCTCTTCTGAGAGAAGCACTACTTTAAATTATCTTTTCCAGCACTAACCTAAAAGGTCACTGATGCTGATCTTAATAAAGGCAACATGCAGGGCTCACGTCTTTCAGAGCTGGCATCTCATTATGTACAAAGGTTTTGTGCACTATTTAAGTCAGTGTAGAGGATTTATTTCCCAGCCTTTGCAGGACAGATGAGAATGAATTCTACCCATAAACAGTGAAGACCTACTCATGAAGTTGCTATTTCAAGTCTGTAGAAAGGGATGATAGCTGCATGTTCAGTAAGAAGTACAATGCAGTTAAAATATGAAAAAGAATTGGATTGTATTCAGTAATCAAAGCTTATTTTTAAACATTACTGTGACTCAGATAAGAGCTAAAAGCAAAACACGAACAAGAATTTTCTAGCTGTTCTGAAACGATTTCATCCTTTTATATCTTCAAAGAAGGGCAATACTTCTTCATAAAACAAAGGAGGAGGAGCCAAAAAACTTCTACAGGCATTCCAGCAGTATCTAAGAAATGTTACAAAAAAACTGCCCAGCCGGATACTCTTTATTTTTTCATATTGAAATACCTCTTCAAAGAGAGAAATCCTGTTTACATTGAGGACTTTCTTTACCCTTATTGCAAAGGATGAAATAAAAGACACTCATTTACATTACAATCATGAACATAAGGAGCTTACCTCTCAGCACGAAGGACGCCACTGTAGTAAGGGTGATCCCACGGCATCAGCTTCTGAAAGAGAATTCCAGCTTATAATTACAACAATGGCCAACAAGTGAACCCAAAGTAAAAGTTTTGTTTCCTTTGAATATTTTTCCAGTTTCGACAAGTCACAGAACTTTAAAACATAATGAGAAACATTCAGTGCTAAAATAATCAATGGAACATTCAGTGCTAAAAACATCATCAGAAATAGCATCATAACCTGAAACCCTTTTTTGAACATTTGCTTATTCAAATATATAATGAGACATCATATCAGATTTCAAGAAATATACTCAATTCAAATAAAAAGATAAACCCAGTTACGTACAGAATTAGGATACAGGCACTACAGTGTGTAAACTGGACAAGCATCTCATCTAAAGTACCGTCCTTAGTTTTCAAATAAGTCTATTAACTAATTCAAAACAAAGCAATACTCACTTTCACTGCTTTATGGTTATCTCAGTATCATTTTGTATAAACCAACAGCTATCTCACACTCAACGCTTGATTTTAACACAAATGCCAGCTAAGCAGTCAAAAAGCATTTGAAGCCAGAAGACAGAGTTTCTTTTTCTAATTATACTACATGTTGTACGCTGAAATAGTTAATTTTTCTTGTAGAACAGGTTAGCTTATACTACATTTTTAAAAAGAAACAAAACAGACAACCACACATGTAAATTAAACTTACTGAGTTCTGAGGGTTCAGCTTAGTTTTCATCTTTGTCATCATTTCAAAATCTTTCTGAGTTCTGAAAAATATTTTTATGATGAAAGTGTTAATGAAAGACTTTAGAGCAATGGAATACAGTATACAATAATACTCCATCCTAACAAAATGCCTATTGTCAGAGATTGATAGTACTCTATAAAATGGTAATCCTATATATATTGGTAAAATCACTTTTCCATTATGCTTTTGTCATTCAGGAACCTTCAAACCAAGTTCCTCTTGCCCTGGCTGTACATCTTTAAGGCTTTTTCTTTCTTACAACATGCCACATTTATACACAGTGATTAAATCATTGTGTGCTCTTGGAAGTAAGAAGGACAAACAGGGGAATTTCCTTATAGATGTAAAATACATGGAGTTGTGCATATGGAGAAAAGACCAGGGAAGGTGTTCTTCAATGCTTAAACTTGGTCTTCTTGTTTGCTGTTGCCTGCATTTCTTGGTATGTGACTTGTTGCATTCAGTTCTGGCTGTTCTCTGATCACAGACAGAATTTATTCCAAACCAATAGCTTCCCTCAAAACTCTGAGAAAGTCTTGCTCTTTGTTTCATCACAGCATATAAATAAGCAGCACTGACTGACTTAGTGCACAAGTCCCTCTGTTCTTGAAATAAAGAGTATGGTTATAAAAATAACTTAGTGAGACAGACATACCTTTCAGACAACTGGTCAGAAAGCTTCTCCAGAAACTGTGTTACTGTTTCTAGAAATAAAATGGGAGGAAAGAGGAAAATTAAGAAAGTGATTTCTTCCCTTAAAAGATATTAAGTTTACATCAAAACATTCCAAACAAAATAAGCTGTCTTAGACCAGCAAAGTTCTTTTTAGAACAACAAACTACTCCACTGACCACTGTGCCACCATTGCAAAGAATTTAGTACTACATTTATTTTGTTACATGCTGGGATAGTGGTAACTTCATAATCTAAGAAGTGAGCGCTGATTCTGAACAAAACCACTAGTTCCTACTTCGTGAGAATTGCCATTTATAGAAGGCATGAGTATTGCATGCAGCAAAAGATAACTGCAATTAGGTACCTCACTGGAAAAAGTAGGTGTAAACCTGGCAAAAGAAACTACCAACTTTTGACCTCATACCTAACCTAGTGCATTTGATTTCTCTGTATGTCCTTTCACACATGCCTTATACCTGGAGTTCCAGCCATTGTTCCCTGAAGAGCCCTGTGGGCAAAGGTGTCGTAGCCAACCAGCTGTGCCAGGCTGTTCCGGCTAGCAAGCAACTCTTCTAAACGGCTCAGCTGCTCAGCATTTGGGTAAAGAAAAATCTTGTAAGCAGCTTCTCTCACCTAATTATTAAAAATTTAAAAGAAAAAGAAAGGGTCACAATACAACAGTGCAACCTTTAAGGGAAACAAGTGATGCAACTGAAGATCTGGCATTACAGCTATGTTTCACTGATACTGTTGGGAAAAGGCCTAAAGCCTTTTAACAACAGTAATTATGACTGCCTGACAATTACTGTTCTCTTATCCATGGAAGATGGAATGAGGAAATGCAATGAGACAACTTAACAGATCAGGACTGCCAAAAGGGGTCCTGTTCTCTAGGCCTGTCAACAGTCCCCTCTTTGCTCACTGCCTCCTTCCTCCTGCCAACATCTGTGCTTCTCAGACCACTCTGTGGGCTGTCTTGACTCACTAAAACTTCTGAAAATAAACCTAAAAGAAAGCCAAATTGTTGTCTGTACATCAGTTAAGCTGGCTTATGGGAGGATCTGATAAGAACCAGACACAGGGTCAAGGGAGAAAAAAGAAGAGGAAAAGAAAAGCCTTTTTTCTTTTGAAGCGGAAAACTATTAGTCTGCCCATCTGCCCACAGACAGTAAGTCTTTCTCCTATTTCTAGTTTGGGGTTTGTTTTTTATAACTCTCAAAAAACCCAAAATCACCTTGAGCCTCAGAAAATTTGGTAAAATGCTTTTTATGTTTCACAAACCAATTGAAGATAATCTTGATTTTGTATATATAGAAAAGGCTTAAGAAATCCATCAACAACTTATGCTTGTCTTCATTTGAACTAAGCTTCTCTTCTGGATCACGTATCTGACAAGAATGCAGATCCTGGCTTTATAAAAAAATGTAACTATAATAATTCACAAGTCATTTCATACCTAATTCCATTTCACCCAGCTTTCAATAAAAAAAAAAAAAAAAAAGCAAACAAAGTAAGTGAGATGATTCCCCTTCCTTGAACACGGTCCAGCAATGTGTCTTTCCAGTAAAGGGCAACAACATACTGAGCTCCATGAGAAAGAGTACAGCCATCTGCTCTGTGGATGTGATTGCTTCCCTCTACTTGGTACTGTCCAGATTATATTCGGAGCACAATCCCCAACTTCGGGTTTGTCCAGCCTAAAGAAGAAAAAAACTCAACGGGGATCTTAATCTTTATCTACTTAGTAGTAGGGCATAGAGAATGTGCAGTCAGACTCTTCTCGAGCTGCAGAGCAAGAGGAGTTGTAATAGATACAAGCTGAAAGAAGAAAAATTCCAATCTGATATCAGGGGGGGAGGAAATAGTGAGGGTGGTCAAACAGGCTGCCCAGAGAAGTAACTGAAATAATTGAATCTCCATCCTTGGAGAATGTTCAAATCTCAACTGAACATTATCACTGAGAAACCTGATCTACTCAATCCTACTCTGAATGGGATCAGACTCAAACTGACAAGCTCCAGAGGTCCCTTCCAACCTGTATTATGTAATTTCCAAAGACCCTCTACAAAGATCTGACTCAGAGAACTTCATTCTTTAATTGATATATTACTAATAGCTTCAGTAGCAACTCTACAGATCACCCTGTTTTCAGGACAAAAGTTTACAGATGACACAGAATGAGTGTTGTTCCTTTATTTACAACCAATCAGTGTCACAGTTTAATTCATTTTTAATGTATTACAGAAAATAAACATTACAGCTTGGGTTCTACCACAGTTAGCTTTTCTTTTTCATGACAAACAAGATTTCACTTCCTATACAGTTAAATAATTGAAGTGTCTTTGAAAACAGAACATTCCAGTGCTGCAACATACTTGACTCTTACATAAAAGACTAAAGAGTTACTGTCACATTTCAAAGACTCTAAATTAATTTTCAATTTATAAACAAACTCTAAAATAGTTATTTTTAGAATAGCACAATCAGTAATAACTAAAATAAAATCACTACAGATAATTCAGGTTGGATGGGACCTCAGGAGGTCTCTAGCCCTACCTCCTGCACAAAGCAGGGTCAGCTATGAGGTAAGACCAAGTTGCACAAAGATTTTCCCAGGCAGGTCCTGAAACCTTGCACAGGTGGAGAGACAGCACGACCTCTCTGTTTCAACGCTTGGGTACCCTCACCAGGAAAATCTCCAACTGGCATTTCTCACTTCAACTTTTGGTTGTTGCCACCTGTCCTCCTGTCATGCACCACTGCGTAGAGTCTAGCTCTGTCTTCTTCATGATACCCTTGTTGGTACTGGCAGACTGTTGTCAGGGTCCCCCAAAGAGACCTTTGCTAGAGGGTGAACAACCTCACATCCCCCAGCATCTCCTTACAGTGCAAGCACTCCAGTTCCTGGTCACCTTCATGGCCTCCACTGAAGTCAGTCCTAAAGAATGATGAGTAAAGGGCTCTAATCTCTTCACTCAGTCTCTGGCTCTGCCCCTGTTCATGCAGTTCAAGATGCTGTTGGCCTTCTCTACTGCCAGTGTCACTGCTGGCTCATGCTCAGCTTGCTGCCTGCCAAATCTCTGCGTCTCCTCCATAAATCAGACCCAGCAAGACAGTCCCAGCCTGTCCTACTGCCAAGAAATCTCCCTTTCCAGGTGCTGGCCTTCACATTTGTCCTTCCTGAATAATATAATATTCCCACTGGACCATTCCAGTGATGATCAAAGGGCTGGAGCACCTCTCCTATGAAGGCAGGCTGAGAGAGTCAGGTTTGTTCAGCCTGGAGAAGAGAAGGCTCCAGGAGACCTTGTTGCAGCCTTCCAGTACCTAATGGAGGCCTGCAGGAGAGACGGGAAGGGAATCTTTGTGAGGGAGCGTAGTGATAGGACAAGGGGTCCTGGTTTTAAATTGAAAGCGGGGAGATTTAGACTAGACACTAGAAAGAAATTCTTTACTGTGAGGGTGGTGAGACACTGGAACAGGTTGCCCAGAGAAGTTGTAGATGCTCCATCCACATGTGTGTTCAAGAAGTGTTCACAAGACCAGGTTGGATGGGGCTTTGAGCAACCTACTCTCGTGGGAGATGTCCCTGCCCACGGGAAGGTGGGGTGAAACTGGATGATCTTTAAGGTCCCTTCCAACCTGAACCACTCTATGACTCTATGATTGCCTCAGCTTCTAGGCCACCCTGAATGTCAACCTTGCCTTTCAGTGTATCGATTGTTTCTCCTAGCTTGGTATCATCTGCAAATCTGGTAGGCAAGCACTCTGTCACCTCCTATAGGTCATGTTAAACAGGAGATGTCCCAGGACAGACCCCCGCAACACTTTTCTTCTCATTACCAGCCTTACAACAGAGTACAACAGCCCAATCACTACCTTCTGAGTCTGATCATGAAATGAGGTATTTTTTACCTATATGGTTGTCCACCAATCCAGACTGTAATCTCCTGACTTGGATTGCTTCATTAACCTTCCTAGGGCTCAAAGTGCAGCTAAGTTGCCTGTAGTTCTCCAGTTTGGTGGGGCTTGGCCTTTCTGAAGATGGGTGAAACATATTCTTTCTACCAGTCATTTAAGTTCTTTCCTGATCTTCACCAAAACAGCAAGACTTTCAAGGACAATAACCAGTTCTCCCTGGACTCTTGCATGCAGCCTGTCTGGCCCCAAGGACTTGTACAGGTTGAGTTCTCTCAAACTGGATCCTCATCTACCACTGGTTGTTCTTCTCTGTACCCTGTCACTAAGGACAGCAGGCTGGGAGAATTCATCGGTGAACATGGGGCAAAGAAAGTAATCACCATGTCAGCCTTATCTGTGTCTAAGTCACCCAGTGTAAGCACTGAGCCCACCTTTTCCTCATCCAGAAATAATGCAGCAGTAGATGCTCTTACTGTTGCCTTTGATGTCCTTTGCAAGCCCCGACTGCATTTGAGCTTTGGCCTCCCTGATATCATCCTTACACATACAGCTAATATTTCTAAATTCCTCCATTGTATTTTGTACCTGCTTCCACCTCCTGTCTGCTACCTTTTGGGGATGAAGCTTTGTTACAAGTTCCCTGCTTGCAAAGCCTGGCTCCTGACTGCATGGGCTTGGTTTTCTAGATACCAGGATGTGCTGCTACTGAGTATCGTACTATCCTCAAATGGTTGGAAAATACTATCTTTATCTGCTAGCTTTATTTGAGCTCCTTTACCCTTCAGAGCTACACCCCATGGAATCCCACCCCCCAGTTTACTGAATAAGCTGAAGTCTGCTTGCCTGAAATCCAGGGTCTGCATTCTGCCCCTCTTTTTTTTTCAACCCATTCAAGATCTTTGCCTTATATCTGCTACAGCCAAGGCTGCCTTTGATTATTATGTTCTAAACCATTCTTTCTTGTTAGCCATAATATACATGCACTTGCCTCCACAATTAAAATAATCGATAAGCAATTTTGCTATAGAGTATGCCAAAGCAAACAGAATACACACCAGATCATCGGGACAATCAGCGTGCAGACCAGCAACTTGTAAGTGATTGCCTTCAGCTGTAAAATTATACCGAATGTGCTCTGGCAAAACATGTTTGTCAATCTTGTTTGGAAGGTGAGCTCCAGTCAGAAATTCATTACATAAATCCAATATTCTGACGTTGAGGTTGACTGCTTTTTTACGCTGTAAAAAAAATAAAGTACAAAATACAAAGTATCTTCAGACATAGTACAAGCAGTTTCTAAAAACCTAAAGGCCTTTTCCAGAAATTAAGCAGAAAATACAACATTTAAGATTAGACTTGCAGCATCATCAAAATCTTAATGTGGGGCTAAAGTCAACAATTTTGGCTGCTCATACAGATCTATAATTTCAAAGAGGATTGAAATTTGGAAGAAAATGCCTATGTTTCTGCAGTAAGAAAATGTAAAGTGGAGTTTAGGTAGAATTTACATCAGCTTCACTAAGCTGCTTGGAAAAAAGCCGTAAAATCATGCCTAGTATGATTGCTAAAACACAGCGGAGAAAAAAAGAAGCATCATCGAGATGAAGAAGCCCTACTAGCATCCTGAATTAGATGCAGCATTATTGTCCTGCTACTGTTTCTATTGCACTTTTTTCTGGAGATCACAGGGAAGTTTTGGTATTTCAACATTTGTGATGCAGGGTTTTAGCAACATCATTACAGTAATTCACACATTTAACCTTACTGTAAGATTTGCTTCAGTGAACAGTTAAGCATTTATTTTAAATATCTGATTAAGACAGCAATCAAAGAAAGCAGGCTCACAGGTCTCGCTTATAACTCTTCAGAACAAAGGAATGATGAGGGCTAAACTGGGAAGAACAAACACTAAATATCTAAAACAACATTAAAACATTAAAAAACATTAAAACCCGCACTTTAGAAGTGACTTAAAGTAGAAAAAATTAACAACTTTTGAGAAGACAAAACTCCTTAGAGGGCATACTGAAATCACATGATTCACATCCCACACGTTTCATTATGTGGTCTTTGGTAGTCAGGCAAATTTCTGTTCATAAATTACAGCCAAAAAATTACCTTTTCTTCATCCAAATGAATGCCACTGATCTCAAAATCAAACATAAAAAGTTCTGCCACTCGCCTAAAAATACAGTAAACCCCTGTTAAAATAGCCTCATTTGATAGCAAGTATCATTTCTTAACAAATTTCACCCATAGCAGTTTGATGTTTTTTACAGAGAATAACAACAGCCATAGAACTATTGTTATTATGAACACAGACTTCACATCTGTAACACTGAAATAGGACTTTTCCTTTGCAGTTATTTTAATCATCTGCATCAAAAACATCCCTCAAAATAATGCCACTACATTTACCTAGATGTTTAAACAATTTGTGCAAATTACCATTTTAATTTGACACTTCATTTATTCTAACAGATCAGAAAAAGACTTCTTCAAGTCTAACACCCTTGATTGAGGGGAAAGAAGGAAGAAGAAAGTAACTTACTCAAACATCAACCTTACTATGTCAGCAAAGAAATAATTTAAAACTATAACTGAATAATAAAACATAAAACAGTTAATAAAACATTCTACTGCAATCACAAAGTTTTAAATAAATACTGATAATGTGATTTTTAAAGATATACATAAGTTTCTACAAATGGAAATCAAGTTATAGTCTGCTCCCCACTTTTATTGCTAAAAAACACTGATACACCACAGTACAGCACCTCATTCAAAACAGTGGTATCATTTTTTTTTGGTTTTGCAGATCAGAGTTATTCAGCTTGAATGTATCTTGTGCCCTAGTCACAGAGACATCCTCCAAGACAACAGAACTACACACTTCCTAACTGCTGCGCAGATAATTTAGTAGTGACTAATAAATTAGTAACCGTGTTGCGGTGTGTTTTCCAGTTCTATTAATTAATTTAACAAAACACAAAATATAAGCAAAATAAAGAATAATATATACTATCTAAAAATCTAGATCTATAAGCATTGATAAGTACCTGGTTTCTGGATCTAGGGAACTCATAGCAACTTCATCAGCTAGCAGACGTCTCAAACTCTGGCACAGTTCAACATCTGTATTTAATCTGGAAAGATACAGAGTAAAAGAACCACACATTAACAACAAACACTAATATTTCAGTCTCTTGGTATTACTTATTCAAAGGCAGAGCTTTATATTTACTGAAACAATATCAAAACAAAAGGTCTATACAAAGGATTTGTGGATAAACTGGCATGGAAACACGCGCATCCAATAGTAAAATACTCCTGGATGGCATTTTGTGGCAAATACGAGGAAGTCTAAGACTTAACAGGTTATTGTTTTATGCACAAAAATAATCATGGCAAGAGCATAAAGGTGGGACAACTGTTTTCTAACCCTTATTTTAAAGGACTCCAACTCCATTAAAACAAAATCCATGTTCAAGTCTGCCATCAGATAAACATGCTGCTGGCTGCCACTGAAGCAGACTAAGAGCTTACTATACCCAGAACATTTCCAGAGGCTCATCACTGTCCCTGTGTCAGACAGTATGTCCATCAGATTTGCTGACATGTCAACTCCCAGTACGTGTGCCACCCTGTATTACTGATACAGGATGTATGGGAATCACAAAGGGAATGAAACACACATGTATACATCAGTGTATCTGTGGCAGGCAGCAGCTCCCAGTCTGACCATCTCAAGCACTAACTTCTTAAATCAGCCGAAGGGCAGGAAGCCTCTGCAGCCCAATTTGTAAAACTAATTTAATAATTACCAATACCCAATTTAGAGACAGAAGACTACATTGCATCATGCCTGTACTCCAGAAAAGGCTCTGTAGAGAAGGTGCTAAATAAGAAGCCCGGCACTGTGTCAAAACAGACTAAAAGCAGAAACCTATCGTTGGTAGTTCCTAAGGGATACCATTTGCAGATGTAAACAGTCAACAAGAGCTAGTTTTGTGCATTTACAATAGTTTATGAACCTCTCAGGTTAACTTGGGAATACCTTCTTCTTTTCACAAATTTTAAATCTGATGTGGTATTCAGGTATTAAAAGTCATATTGTTATAGATGATGTGCCCAGTCTGTGTCTTGACTGGGCAGCTTCAAGTGAAAGACTTCCCAAACACACTGGCAAGACCAAAGTCACAATTTCTGAAGAATTTAATTTTAGAATTCTCCTTTTAACCAACCATGTTAGTCACAAGGCTTACTAAACAAACTGATACACTCCTATTGTCTTTAGATTGCAAAAGGCTTCACTGCCTCTGCACCTTACTGTGCGACACCAGGTCAACCAGTCACTGCCTCTGCTGCTACTAGGAGTCCCGAGGGAAGCAGCAGACTCAGTCACCTTCACAGTGCAGCCTGGTAAAGTTTTCACTTAAGAAGGTTGCTCCAGATACGAAGGGAAGATACTGAAAGGATGCTGTATTTGGAGATTAGAAATCATCACTTTCCAGCTTCTCAGCAGCAAGAACAGAAGAGATACAAATCAATTCACTGCAGTCAAGGGCCACACAGATAACTTCAGGATTTAGTTATTAAGATATGGAAAAATAAGTAAATAAAAGGGATGTAAAGGAAAAACAATCTTCAAGAACAGAAGATTTTCTTTAAGCAAATGTTCTATGACATGGAGTTTTAAATAAAGCACAAGCATGCCAGGGTAGACAACCAGGCACGTATCACAGCCCTCTAAAGACACATCCTCAAACACTCATTTTAAAAGGAGACTGTCCTTTCCTCTTTCACATATCCCACTCACTGGCTGGAATTCAAAGGATCAGCAAACCAGAAGAAAAACTATTGTGAAATACAGAATCATTTAGAATCATAGGATCATTTAGTTTGGAAAAGACCTTTACAATCATCAAGTCCAACTGCTGAAAGCTTATATAACAGTTTAAATCTTTGAAACAAATTAGCATTTTGTACATATGCTTTACAACAGTTAGTTAACTGTCACAACTCCTAGAAAAACTCAGCTTTGAGTCTTTGATGGGTTTCTGAGATGTGGAGTCAAGTGGTAACTTAAAAACTGTTCAGAGCATATATTTAAGCCAAAATAGAATAACCTTTCATAAGATACTGTAATGAAGCTAAATCCTTAAATATCTGTAATAGCAAAAATGACACTTTGTGCAAATCCTTCCTACATATTTTCTTGTTGACTGCTGTTTTCATAGATTATGCACACAGAAATAGACAAAACCAAACAAACAAAAAAACAACAACAAAAAAAAGAAAACATACTTCTCTACTACGGTACCAATGTTCCTGCAAGCTTCTTCAGCAGCTTCTCTGAATGCAAAGTCAGGATGGGCAATTTTCACAAAATCAGCCTGACGTAACGGAAGAAAACAGTAAGGCAAAAAAAAAGCAAATAAAAAAAATATTGAATTATATACAAAGTTGCACTCAAGTAATACCACTTACATTTTTTTCTACAGTTCTGTGCAATCTATTTACAGAATTTGCCTTTTTTTTTCCCCTAGAAAGTAAAGCTTATGGGAAAATTGTGCTGACAACTATTAAACCAGACAGTGAATGTGTCTTTCTAAAAAATATCTTTAATCCCTATGTGTCTTTAAAACATTTTAGTATATTGTGCATCTTAGAGTCCTTACAGATATACCCCAACAGATTAAAAAACTTCTGTAATAACATTTGAAAACTAAAAATCTCTGTTAAGAAGAAAGCATGCCACCAAATGTGTGTAGAGGGTTTGTTTCCAAACCCTTCTTACCCTGGTGTATAGACCATGAAGTTATGTTTTGACATCATTACCTAGTAGGAAGAAATATGTTTAAAGAGAAAACCCGTAAGTACTTTCAGATTCAGAACAGGGTTTTCATTTGACTTAATAATTTTTAGAACATCTCCAAATACTTAGAGGAGTTCAGAGGGCTAGAAGGATGCTAAAAGGAGGCTAAAGAGCTAGAAATATATTTAATTGAAGATCAGGAATACATTGAAGACATTCACTGTGACTTTACACAAGAAATTGCATCACGTAATAATGAAAATAGTAACTTACCAAGTCTGCTACTCTGCACAAGGCATCTGAAAGCTGATCAAAGATCATTACTGTCTCTGGCCCAGGTGGTGTTGAACATGCCTTCTGGACAAGCTGTTCTGATTCTTGCAATGCTTTGTCCTGTGCTTCTTGAAATCCTTCTGGACAGCTCAGTTCTGGAACACCAAACAGACCCTGCCGTGCAGAACATAATAAAAACACAACACTATTACCCTCCTCGATTTCTGCTCCTTTGTTTCAGTATGGAATTATCACCACAAAATTTTACCAGAATGACCCTAGCTAGCATATTGTGGCACTTCAATATAGTGTTCGTGAGTGTCTTTGTAGAGACAACAGTTACAAACTCAAACACATTGCTATCACAAGAAAACATCTTAATTTCCCAAAGCAAAATCTCACTGAGGTTCTTTTAGTCACAACTGTTCTCAGTAAGCCTTGTGAGTTTGGCATCAAAACCTTACAAAACCTCCACTTCTACTCCATAACCTCCTATACTATCCTTTTCTCCAAGCACTTTTTATCTCACTTCAAAAGCATGGACACCAGACAAATCATAGGAAGTCCACTTACATCCTGAAAGGAGGGAAAATTATCCCTCTGAAGGAAAAGAGACTTATTAAGGAATGTGAGGACTACGCAAGAGTGTCAAAATAGTGAATGAGTTGGCCAGTAGACGTAGATATCAACAGACTGCAGGCAATAGGACAGCAGTCTCATGCTCATGGGAACCAGATCCCAAAGGAATAATCAGCAATAATTCAAAGTTTTATGGTATGAAGTTTGACTCTTTAAGTTCTTACCAAGCCTAGCCCTGTCCAACAGGGTAGGGTAAGAATACTGACTTGAGCAGGATAGCAGTTATGTTTTGCATTTGTGGAAGAGAGTTAAAGAGATCTTACTGCAGATCAAACAAAATTGCTAACACTATCCGCGAGAGCAGTTCTACAATACAGATCTGCAACCATAAAAAAATTTCATTTAAGATAAAACAGTATCTCTGCGAGCAATACGCTCCCTTTGCAACTACCCAACTGCAACTTGAGCATCTCCTACCTCCTCTAAATACAGCATCTAACAGTATAAGGTACATGATTTCACATATCTATCCCCTCTCAAAATTTAACCTCAGCATCTAAAAATCACAATCTGGATTTGAAAATCTGCAGGCTAGTCACTTTACAATTCACCTTCTGCACTGTTGGTGTTGCAGCAGTCAGTTGCAGGTTTGCATGTAGCTTACAAGTATTTATGGAAGTAAAATGAAAAGCTGCAAATCAACAGAATGCCTCTAAAAGTATATATCCTGAAGCAACAGCATCACCTAAAGTAAGTACTTGGGACATTCTGAGGTGTTTTTTCCTATTTTCTTTCTGTCACTGCTGCTAAAACTGCTTTTTTCCTATGCTGTTACTATAAGCTGGTCACCCTAAAACAGAAACCCTTTCCTCACACTTCTCATGTTTTAGTTTATTATTCAGGGACCAGAACTGGCTTGAAAGGACCATTGAAAAAATATTTTTATATATATGCATGCATATATAAATACATGTACACAAATATAAATATACATGCACTACACTTCAATAATGCTTGCTGTACAAGGCTGCCTCTTCACACAGATCCTCAGTCAGCTGACGCAGTGTTCTGCAACCTCCCAGAGAGCTCCCGGCCTTCTGCTGCACTACATCACCATCCAGAGTGAGCTTCTCCTGCATGTGTAGTCTTCTCTGAACAGGAGATATCTCCTCCTAGAGATAAATTAGCCAGAGCTCCTTGTCCCATGTGACACCAAGTTTGACATAAAAATTTTAAAATTACAAGAAAAGGAAGCCCAGTGCAGGTCTCTATTCTTTAACAGTGTGGCTGCATTGCTGCAGTGCAATTTTGTTTGGCCTCAGCATTTACACCCTACCTGTCACAGCCTCTTTGCAAGCCTGAAACCTACATCTCTACTCCCAAGGAATTCTACAACTTCTCTGTGAGCCAAGCGAATCCAGAAATCATTCCCTAGACCAGCAAATGTACAATATTTAACTGGATTATTTCCTGGAGCAAGTGCTGCCTTATAAACAAAGGTGTGATTTCTCCTCACTGAATCCCTTAGCCGTCAAGCTGAACAGCTTCACCAGCCCGGGCACCACAGCAGGAATAGCGGAGCGAGCAGACTAACGCCTGGATTTTACAAGCACCAAGTATTCTGCATATCTGCATGCAGTGTGCCATTGAAAGCGCACACTTTATGCTGTCCAGTAGCTTTGTTTAGATTCCCAGGACTCTTGTTAACAAACATACCTGACTCACCCTGAATAAGAAATAAACCAAGCGTCACCAACCCAGCAAAATTACTTTTTCGCCACATGTAACTGGATGTCAAGAATGACGTCAGCGGTTTAACTGATTTCGAAACACTGCCAAAGTGTGTCCAGCTCTGCAGACCTCAGCACAGGAGTGACATGGATCTGTTAGAGGAGGTCCACAGGAGGGCCACAGAGAATATCAGAGGGATGGAGCACTTCCACTGTGAGGACAAGATGAGAGAGTTGGGCTTGCTCAGTCTGGAGAAGAGAAGGCTGAGAAACCATACTGAGGTCCTTCAGTACCTCAGGGGGCCTACAGCAAAGATAGGGACAAACTTTTTAGCAGGGCCTGCTGTGATAGGACAAGTGGTAATGGTTTCAAATTAGAGGGTAGATTTAGACTAGTAGTAAGAATTTTTTTTACAGTGAAGGTGGTCAAACACTGGCATAGTCAAGGTCAGGTTGGACGGGGCCCTGAGCAACTTGATCTGAAGATGTCCCTGATGATTGCAGGGGGTTGGACTAGCTGAGTTTTTTAGGCCCCTTCCAACCCAAACTATTCCATGACACTGACAGATTAAAATAAAGACACAGCCAACTAAGCTGTGAGTGGAAGGGGTAATACCTGTATATAAACATACGGCCTCTACTGAGGCTCTAAGCAATTGTTTCAATCAACGAGCTGCGACTTTCAAACTCCTGCG
>VXBW01005456.1:1496408-1595065 GCA_013400375.1 Thinocorus orbignyianus | reverse complement strand
TAAAATTTTCCACTGCATCAGGATATACTTTCAAATGGGAATAAACTGTTAGTCTTTGTTTCAGGATTGAATTGGAGAAGGGCAAACAGTTTTCTGTAGTATCCAGTATACATTTGTTGGGTTCTTGTACTAAGGTTTTCTCAGTAGCATATAATTTTTTTTTACTTAGAGTTTGCAGACCCTTAAAAAAGGGAATAAGGTAATAAAAATGAGTTCATGTAATAATAATACGTGGTCTGTACCCGTGTGACAAAATTAAAAGCTTTAAGTACTTCTGTCCAATGAATACTGATATTTTTTTTTCATATGGCAGGTTGTGTTCTCGTTACAGATTTCCTAGTGTTGCTTATAGACTGTATTTAAGAAGAGAGAGTGTGGGTTTGTACAGTGCTGCTGTCTGGTGCAAGTTGTTATGTACTTCCCCCTGAGCTGACAGCTGCTGCAGTAATTTCAAGAAGAATCCATGTTGCCTTCCCTGTGGCTTCTCCAGGTGCTACAGTGCCTGGAGGAGGTAAAATGGCAATAACTTTTACAGATGTCAACATCTGCGCCAGAGTAAGGCTCTGTTGATTAAAACTTGGATAGTCTAACACCTTAACAGTAATTAACCCAAACTACTTGTGACTGTGCACATGACATTTCATGTTACAGATAGCTACTTCCTCCCCACCACTCCACCCCTTGTGGTTTAAAGGAAATCATGTTTGTTTTACTGGTAAGAACCCAGACACTTTTATGTGAAGCATTTCCGTGTTTTTTAGAAACTCCATGAATTATTTGAATTTGTTTTATGGTCAGAATATAGTCATCCTTTGAAAAACAAAAAAGATTAGAATTAAACTATTATATACTGGAATTAGAAATTTTGGGACTAACCCATTCACTTTACAATCCAGGTACATATCACTTAATCCTGCATAATATAAACAAATACGTAAGATGTAATTTACCTGCTGGATGGACATTACAGAAGATGTTTGCTCTGCTCCTCTGTGAGTAGTGAACACCATTCTTATTTTAGAATCCCTGGAAAACACCTCTGTCTCTGTGTACTCAGCGTTGTAAGTGATGTGTGTTTTCCGTATACTAGGGCAAAGTTACATACGCTGCTTTGTGGAGCAGAGACTGAAGCATCACGGTTTTGTTCTGGAAAAGTTGACTAAAGAAGTATTCAGGTTCTGTGTAACAGATCTAGAAGTGCTAAGCAGCAAGGTTTAGTTAGGGAAGTGCAAATAAGGTTTGTGAGAACTGGCTGCATGAGAATTACATGTGGGCAATTTCCACCCCCATCTGAGCGGTAGTAAGGGTATGAAAGGTATGTGTAATTGTGGCTAAACAGCTGTCCAGCTTTCAAATTCTTCCTGGCAGCATCTCAGGGTAGATGTATTTGCAGGTAAGTCTAGTTAGAGGTTTTAAGAAACCACTGTTGGGAGGAAACACTCTTTCCTGATGTCACTTCTTTGGGTTGAGTATTTTTGATCTCTGTAGGAGCCTATAGTACTGAGGGTTGCGGAGTCCCACTCTGTTGCTTTATTCCGTTAACTGGAAGCAGCTTTCATTTCGTACTTTGAACTATGTCTTATACCTGAGGATAGTCTGTTTTTCAGCTTACTTTGGTTTTGTTCTTCGTATTCTTGGTAAACAGGTACTGGTGAAATCTGGTTGGTTTCTATTTTTTTGGCAATCAGGATGTAAACCTGAGATTTTATGATAATGTTGTAGCAGCTGATGTTAGGAATATCTAAAAAAGTTCAGAAAACTTAGACTCTTGCATTTCTTCTGGACTCTCTGGATTCATAAATGAATAGCCTCAGTCTTAATAGACGACATTTTCTTTTATAGATGAAAAAACAGATAGTCTCCAAAATTAAGTTTAGTATTGAGTAACAAATGTTTATATTCGTGTACCTTTCTTCCCTCGTTACTCTAAAAAGGCTTTTTTTTAAAGATTAGTGTAAGTTATAAGTTTTTCCCGTAGCATAATTTTTTAAGTTCAATATTTTTCTTTTAAGAAAAAATCCCCATGTAATATCTAGAAATTACACTATGGAAAAAATGTAGTGTAGCATTTGAGAAGTGAAGCTGTCTTTCATGTAATTCTGTTTTCAAAAAGGGTGGGTTTTTTTCAGTTAAAATATAGGAGGGCATCCGCCAGTTGCCATAAAAATAAAGAGTAAGGAAAAAGAAAAATAGTGAAATAGTGAAGCTATTCAGTGATACCACATTTGAATCCACATGAATTATCAAAAATAAAAGAAAAAAAAATTAAGTTTATGGCAGAAGACAGAGATGCTGATTAAAAAAAATATAAAGAAACTTGTAAGTCCTGAAAACAGTGATGCTGGATGTTACTAAATGAGTTCCAGTCCAGGAAATTGTCAGCCTGTATCAGAGACACTTTCTGTGATACAAATATTGTGGCAGAGAAGGTGCTTTGTTTCTGGAATACTGAAAAAAACCCTATCGAAATTGTAATTGCTATAAAATGTGTCCTAATGCCAATACATGTTTGAATAAGGTATTATCTGGTAAAATTATTGGCTGCATCATCCATGCTATCACAAGAAAGAGGGAATTCCTTAGGGTGCAGGAGAGCTCTGTCATGCCAGGTGCTTTGTATGGAGGTGGTGGCTGGCACAGTGGCACAGCAGAGGGACTACAGCACAGCCAGCAGGATGGTCCAGCAGGAGCTGGTCTGTATTGTGATGCTGGAGATCCAGGGTCTACCCCTTTGTGTGCGTGCTGGTTACACGCCGCCAACTGGGTATAGGCTGGAGCGTTTGTAGAACTGCAGCTAGAGCACTGTCCTAGGACATTTGCTTCTGAAGTCCTCTGTTGATCCAAAGTGGTAATACAGATGCACCAAAAGCGAAGCACAGTGTACTTCTGGTCCAGGTATCATAATACGTAAGGGATTAGTGATGCTAACAGCCTCTTTTGAGAAGCAGAATCATCTCTGCCTACTACAGGAATAAAACAAGACGAAGTTTGACCTTTTCTAGATCATACAAGCAGCACGTGGAAGAAGGTCTTGAAACACCGTTCTGCTTCTGAGGTCTAGAGCAATGCAATTAAAATACTCAAAAACATAAAGGATACACCTGAGCTGCTTCTTTTCTACATGCATTTTTTTCAGTAAAAGTAGCCCCTTATAGACAGTGCGGAATGTGTCTTATGGTGACTTAGCTATGTTGTTGGAACAAAGAGAGAAGAAAACCACCACAGGCTGGTATTTTAAAGATACCACTGAATGAACTGAAAATTAATTTCTCCTTACACCGTTATCTGTTCTGAATATTAGGTATTGTTGTAGCATGTGTGCTTTGTTGGTATTCATGAATACTGCGGTATTCCAAAAGCTTAGGGAGAAAAGTCTGCTTTTACTTCACAATGTATCTTTGTACTATAAAATCATAGAATAGTTTGGGTTGGAACAGACCTTTAAAGGTCATCTAGTCCAACCACCCTGCAATCAACTAGATCAGGTTGCTCAAGGCCCCATCCAAGCTGACCTTGAATGTTTCCAGGGATGGGGCATCTACCACCTCTCTGGGCAAACTGCTCCACTGTTTCCCACCTCATTGTAAAAAATTTCTTCTTTATAATTGTTCTAAATATTCCCCCTTTTAGTTTAAAACCATTACTCCTTGTCCTTTCTCAACAGGCCCTGCTAAAATATTTTTCCCCATCTTCCCATTAGGGCCCCTTTAAGTACTGAAAGGCTGTGATAAGGTCTCCTTGGAGCCTTCTCTCCTCTGGGCTGAACAACCCCAACTCTCTCAGCCTGTCCTCACAGGAGAGATATTCCACCCCTCTGATCATCTTCATGGCCCTCTTCTGGACCTGCTCTAACATGTCCATGTCTTTCCAGTGCCGAGGGCTCCAGAGCTGGATGCGGAACTCCAGGTGGGGTCTCATCAGTATGGAGTAGATGGGCGGAATCACTTCACTTGACCTGCTGGCCACACTTCTGTTCATACAGCCCAGGATAAGGTTGGCCTTCTGGGCTGGAAATTCACATTGTTGTCTCATGTTGAGCTTTTAATCTACTGGTACCTGCAAGGCCTTCTCCATAGGGCTGCTTTCAATCCCTTCATCCCCCAGCCTGTATTGATACTGGGGTTGCCCTAACTCAGGGGTAGGACCCTGCACTTGTCCTGGTTGAATCTCATGAGGTTCACATGAGCTCATGTCCAGGTCACTGGTGGCCATCCGGCCCCTCAGGCATGTCAACCACACCACTCAGCTTGATGTCATCTGCAAACTTGCTGAGGGTGGCTATCACTTATATTAATATGTAGCATAATATATATAATTTATTGTAATTTGAAGTTTCCCAACTGTAGAAGCCTCACACTACTCCTCATAGGGACATTCTTGGAGACTTTATTGTCTCTTAGTGCAGAATTTTATTAAAATGCCTACTTTGCAGCTAACTTGCTGCAGCAAATTACAAGAACTGCTACTTGGCTCCTTAGGCTGGAAGTACTTTCTAAAATTGCCTGTAGCACTTAAAGGCAACTTTCAGAAGGGACTGATGGTTAGGGACATAAGGGGTTCTTTGGAGTATACTGTTTTCTAGTTGCTCCTTGGCAATGTGGGCTCTGTCAGGAAGATCTGTTTATTACCATGCTGGCTGAAAACGTAGAAACTCTGTGGTCTGTTGTCCCTCAGCCTCTCGTTATACCACAGATGGTGTAATTTAGATTGCTGTATTTTGAGTTTACTGAAATGAAGTATTTTGAAAGAATTTAGAAGTCTGATTGCATAGAAGGGTTTTGTTTCCTTCTTACAAACTCCCCTTTTATTGAATACCTTCAGAGTTACTCAATAGAATTATTAGATACTATAGTCATACTTCAATTTCACGTTCCTTCTGTAAGTGTGCATCAGATAGATGGATGTTTTATATGACAGGTGAAAGTGGAGGTTTCCTTCAGGATTGTTTCATTTCAAAGTTGTTTATTTGCAGAGGGCAGCCTCAGGATAGCACTAATGCTTTTGTTAGCAAGTGATTTGTGCCAGCCCCAATACAAATAAAACATTTGATTTGTGCATTGTATTGTAAACAAATGTGCACATGCTTGCTGTCTTCAGATATACCCTGTTTTATCAACACGATTCTTATTTCTTTTGTTGCAAGCTGTAGTGAATACTGAAGACAGCAGTGTAGTAAGCTGTAATAAAGTGTTATGAAACAAGTAAGAAAGTTGCCTAACATCAAATTCAGACAAGAAGTAAGAGTCTGTTGTGAAGAACATGTCTTCAAAATGTTGTATACAATTGGAAAAGCATGTTTTTGGGTTACTCTCTAAGAAATATGTGTGAATATTCTGTTTGGATTCCCATTTAAGTCCAAAGGAAAAAAGCTTCATGTTAATACTGTTTCTGATAAGTTTGGTAACATTTGAGTGGGTTAAATTATATTATTACATGTGGTTATCACAGTGTACAAATCCCTGTGTTTTGTTCAGTGTGTTTGGAATCTATTCTGTTATCATTCATTGGCCTTCAGGTATTTTTTTTTAAAACCAAAAACTTAGAAGTGAAATAGAATGACTATTTAATATTCTGATGTAGTGTATATATATATATATATATATACGTGCTAAATTACACCTTATTTCCTTTATGAAACTAGCAGAGAACCTACTAGATACTCCTTGTATGATTGTTATTTTGATATTTAGATCCAAGAGATCAAATTGATATGAGAATCACATGAGGGAAAGACACTTTAAAAATTAATCTGTAGGATTTCTCATTAGTGTGAGAGCATACTGTTTATTGCGATAATTACTGCTGTAGTTAGATGCAGAGGAGTACAATGTCAAGTGAACTGAATATTATGAACAGTGTAAAGATATCCAGTCTTTCCTCATTACCAGTAATTTCAAACATACTTTCTACTGCTTTGTCTAAAGAACCATGCAAATAAGACTACTTAGTTTTCTGAAAATGAAAAACACTAAATTTGAAATTATTGTAATACTAACAGCAATTTGGCATATCTTCAAAAATTATCAGAGAATTTTGACAGTGGTGGTCGTAGACTTGTCTGAGTTAGAAAAAAATGCAATATTTAAAGAACTGAAATGTCTCACAGATTACACCTCTATCACCCTGCATAGAAAAAATATTCTGTTACCTGGCATAATGCTGATACTTACTGTTGAGGCCTCATGTATACCTAGCAGAATTTAAAAAATGGTATATTCTGTACTATGGGATTTTATGCTAGAAAGCTTTTCTTTCAACATGCAAAAATATAGTTTGTTTTTTAATAACTGCATGCATTTTTTTCTCATGCAGGTGTTAAAATCCATACAAATGCCTTGGTGCTCTAGTCAATGTTCATTTACAAGTGTATGATACGAAAACCAAAAATTGATGTAACTTGGTGTTATTTATTAAAGCATTATTCGTTTCTCAAAGTAGTTTTTAAAGATGTCATCAAGGAACTCCGAATGTCAGTGGTTTCTTATTCTGATGTAGTGTATATCACTTTATTTTTTCTTTAAAAATATGTAAAACTGAAACTTTTTTTTTTTACTGTCATAGTAATGCCTGTGACAAGGATTCTTCACCTGACACTCAACAGTCTTCCTGATGATCAATAACTCAATCTAATGTCCGTGTAACTCTTGAGTTACCTTTACTCCTCAGAACAAGCATGAGTATAAATAGCAAAAACATTGCTAAAATTTCACTTTATGGTACAACAGTTAGAGACTGACTTCTGATTTACTTCCTTGGGACCATGTTTTTATTTGCTTGCAGCAGCAAATTGAGAGTTAAATAAAAAAGATCAGAAAACTTTTGTTAAATTGAGTAAGGCAATAGCATCTAACTTGATGGTCTAGTGGAGCACCCAGGAATGAGCAATAAGGTATTGCCTTGAAGGCTTGTATGCAAGTGGTTTCTGTGCTGAAGGCTGCTAAAAGCTGCTAACATGTTCTGTTTCTTAGTACTTCACTGTCAAAACTGAAATATTTATTTGCCTTATAGTTTTGAGGAGAGAAATACAAACCAAGAGTGAGAGATGTTCAGGTGCTGTGTTGATGGTGCCTGCCTAGGTAAACGTAGGGGTGTAAGCAGGCTTTTTGTACAGGTGTGAAACTTGCCTCATCTGAGATCAGAATTGATTCTGGTTAGCACAGAGTGAAGCTGTGATTAGCATAGCTCTGGGTCTGTAATAATAAAGCCCAGGGAGGGGAGGTAGGAAAAAAGGTCTTGAGCAACCTGGTCTAGTGGGAGGTGTTCCTGACCATTTTAAGGGGACTGGAACTAGATGATCTATAAGGTCTCTTCCAACCCAAACCATTTTATAATTTCAGGAACTACACTTCTGCATTCAAAACTGTAACTGAACATTTTCAGGATGAATGCTAATCACTGGAGTCACAATGCAGACAAGAAGTTGTGGTTTACAAAACAGTATTTTTGAAAATGGCTCATTGGTTCACGATACTCGGTTCAGGTATCATTTAGCACTTTTGTCTGTTGGTTAGTGAGGCAAAAGATCTGTCATTCATTTTAAAGCTGGGTTCTGGGCCTACAAAACAAATGGTGCTTGTCTCTATTAAAGGAATGGCAATCTGTAACTGGACAGAAAAATTCAGACCAGCTATGTTATAAAAATATTGTGGAAATAAGTTTGTCAAGTAACCGAAGGTGTACCAATATAAAGATTTAATTCTATACAGTGTGCACTTAAGTAAAAAATAATGTGAAATTAAACATTTGCATTCTGAAATATGTCTCAAATACCTGCTTTTTTAAAAAAGGAAAGTGTGGAAGTGTGGTATTTTTGACAAATCAGCAAATTAACAGTAATGAATTTACAGTAGAACTGTGGATCTCTGAGCTGTAAATGCCAGTTCCAAAATTAGCATTTCTAGCATTTTGAAAAGCTTGGGCTCTTTGGATAGATTTGACTTGAGAAGTTGGTCCTAGCAAGTGTCTGTGTTAGTTAACGCTTGCTACTGTTGTTTTATCTTTTTTCTCTCCCTTTTTCGTAATCCACATTTTCCCCTGCTTATCTTCCCTCCTACCCCCAGGGATACAGTATATCAGTAATTTAATTTCTTCTTTCTCCAGGAATAAGGTGGTAATATCACACTTTATATTCATGGTAAATTAGTAAAATATTTAATAGATACTAGCATAAGCCATTGTGAACTGACTACGTAAAAAGGGGGAATACTTGAGGGCATTTGTCACACATAATTCATGGATGCTGATTAAACTCTTTCTTTCAACTCTTTTGGTTGAGATCATTTGTGTTCCACACCCTACCTTATATATATTGTGAGAATGTGCAAAATGCTGGAATTTGTGAATTTTTGTCTTAATAGATAGAAAAGGTACATTAAATCACAACATCTAAAAATAACTGACTTTTTTTGTTCTGTTGGAACATGAAAATTATTCGAACTATTCATTATTATTTGTAATATTTGTATTGTGAACTCTGGTGATGAGATAGATCAATTAACAATAACCCTTATCCCTCCAAAAATGATGGTGAGCCGTTACTCTCTCTCTTACAAAGCAGTACTGTGAAGTATAGTTGAATGATTATTTGGCTGAATCTAAAACCGAAACATGATGCTTAAGCTTTTCGATGCAACCTGGCTCTATTATTGATTTATCTCTACACAGTGATTTAGGCTTATACTATGGAAAAAGTGTGTCAGAGAAGGATTAAGGACAGGTGTAATGTTACTGGTGTGGCTGTAATGGGATTCATCCAGTGAAGGAATGACTTCAGTTTAAGATGCATGAATATCTAGTGTTATTAGGAGGTATTCAGAAAAAATAGCTTTATATTTTCATGCTAAGCAGAAAAATGCTGGTGATAGTACAGTATACTTACCAAGCTGATATTGAGAAATATACCAGGAGGTTGTGTGGAGCTATTTTCAGGTTCAAAATAGTCACCTAGAATTTCGTTTGGCCATGTAATATTGTTTGTCCTCATGAAGGCAACAAACATGCAAAGTAAAGTATAAATTTAATGCATATTTTTAATTATGTGCCAGAAAATTACTAATTTGCACTAATGGTAGGGAGACTCTTTAATGAATTACAGAAATGTTCAAATTAGCAAGTGAACAAACACAATTAAAAATAATAACGTATCACATAATGTTGTTAATCTGTTTTTACATTTGTAGCTCAGTATCAACTGTTCATGCTAGTACATTATCTTGCACCATGCTAGTAAACATACTTAAGTATATTTTATCAAAGACCATGCTGTACTATTTTGCCAACACAGTATCACTCCTTTCTCTTTGTTGAAAAATGAGAGGTTTGTATAGCCTTATATAATATATTGTGCATATTTCTATTATTGTGCTTGAAACTGTGGTCAGAGTTTTGCATGGTCATGTTTTGTAAACACAAATTAATAGAATGTAGGTTACTGGATCTTATCATGTATAAAGCACCAACGTGGATTTGTGGAGAGATCTTTCAAAAATACAGACAGGACTTCTGCTCTTAATTACACCAATTCTGATTTTTTTTTTATTTTTTATTTTTTTTGGCATTTGGGGAACCAATCTTTTTATTTTTCTCTTTAAGAAAATGAACTGTCAAAAGCTGTCAAACTCCCGTCTCTCTGAAAAGCTCGTGATCTTCAAAGGGGCTGAAGGGACAAGTCATGGATAAGGAAATGAAGGGATAAAGAAAAAGACAGAGGTCTTTTACTGTTCTTCATTCCTGTCTAATGCAGAAAGACAAACATCTCAGGATTGGCAAAATATCCCATCTTCTGATTATGCAAAAATTTGCTGCAGAGTGTAGAAACTAGTGAATGGAGGCTATTTCCAAGAATGCATTTCTAGTCACAATGTGTTTAGTACATTTCAAGCCTATAGTGAAATGGGAAATTAAAGAGGGGATAACTCTATCCTTCTGCTATTCTAGGCTTGCAAAGGAAAAATCAAATTGTATTGACTGAATTACAAGTGACTAAATACCCTTTACTTGCATTTGTCGTCTTCTGTTCCACTGCTTCGTGTTACGTAATTGAACATGTATCAGCCGCACGACTAATGCACAAGTGAAGTGTTGGTTTGAATTTATATCGATATTCTTTTTGAACTGCATAACTTTTTCAGGACTCATAGACTGAAGGTGAAACCTCTTTAGTTGCTAGTACCTTTAGGTACGTTTGTTGACTGTACAGTGTTTAACACCATCTAGCCTCTCAGAAAATACGGCCTTTGAATATACCTGAAATGGGGCTGGAGTGGGATTCCAACACAAAGTATCTTTCCTTCCGCTGCTTTGAGTTTGGAAGCCGTTATCAAGATGTCTTCATGTAGATGAGCTAACTTTTTATAAAATTGCTAACAAAGCAAGTCCCGGCTGAGAAAGGAATCTGTTAAAGCAGCAGTATCATTCAAAACTCTTACCAGTCTACAGTAATCCTACATTGGAATATATCCTGCTGTGATCGGATTCTGGGCAAAGGTGGGGAGGAGCTATAGCTAGGCTTGCCTGTTGGCTTCCTGGAGCCAGGGTTGCAGGAATGGAGCAGGCTGATTGTAGTAACCATCTGAGAGGTTCTCCCGTTAGCTTCACTCATGGTGAGAGCTGAGAGCTAGGGGAGCACTGAAGGCTTTTAGCAACAGTAGCCGAAGGACAGGAAGAGTGGTGATTGTGCAGTGATAAAAAGGGCATGGGTTAGAGACCTTCAGGATCCTTACTGCAAAGAGCTTTAGTAAGAGCTGTCTTAGTCTGCAGGGATCCTTTTCTTTTGTCATTCCTACAGAGTAGAGAAAACAATTAGCTGCCCTCACTGTTAAGGAAGAAACACTTAGGTAAAGAAGCTATACCTGTGATTGTGCTGATATCATAGGCTGTATTGTAGTATCCTAGTAATCCTGAGGCATGAAGCTGCTGGAAATTATCACATGTATTCATCAAATCCTAATGCTTCTGGATTAGAAAGCACAAAAATCACAGCTCCTAACCCTGGGATGCAGGAGCAATTGGGAAGTTGCTAATGTGTACTGTGTGTGTTTTCGTGTGGAGAGAGGAGGTACTAAAAGAAAGTGGAAGCAAAGCAGCACTTTGTAGTGATTCCTGGGCTTTCTGAAATGTCTCTGTGTGACTTGTCTGAGGAGTGCAGTATTTGCATCTTTGTGGACTACTTTTTATATGTATAAATTCTAACATTTCTCTGTAATTGTTTTCAAATAACTGCATAAAAAAGAATTGCCAAAAGGCAGACATCTGCTCATTTGTTGTAAGAGACGCTATCTACCAAAAGAGAGTATTTAAATCCTTCCAGCGGGTTTTTGAAAATGCAATGCCTTTGGGAAATAGGAAAAGTATGCTTTTTCAGTTGTACTACAGTTACAGTCCTGGGATTGTTATATTTGGTGTAGGTCTAACAATTTGAGTGTGTACAGAGTAGTACAATGCCACATATTCAAGAGCAAGTAATCTGTCAAACCATGGTGAATTAACAGATTAATGATTTCTTTATTCATCCTAAAATTTCTCTAAGATGTGTCTCTCTGAAAAAAAACCCTTACCCATTTCTTTTAATACTTTTCAGACAGCACTTAACTGCTGAGCCATCCCAGAAAATGTATTCATTCTTATGCCATTAGCTTTAGTACGGTAGGAAATGTGACAAATACTTTATCTTTTATATAATCTTCTTAAAAGGCTGTGAAAATTCTCCCTAATTTATCTGTAAAAGTAAAATGAAAAATGTAAGGTGTTTTTGTGTCTTCCTTTTAGCATCAAATGTTTGTCCTATTTTTGCAAACACAGATGAACCAGTTTTGGTCTAGTTGCCACCTAAGCCTTCATGACATTAGCAGTGCCTTCTGTGTTTAGCTGGTAGATGGAGTTTTCTTTGCCAATGTACATCCACTTAAACGGCCATGCTTTAGTATTCAGAAATCAAACCGTTTAAAAACATGTTCAGGTGACTCTGAAAATACTTCTACGTAGTACTCACATATTTTGCATCCTTTGAGTACTGTTATTTTATTGTGTCCTTTCATTTACCCTAATTTTGGAGTAAAGAGGAATTTAATTTATAAGGAAAATTAATACTTTTGTCACTCCTGTAACCCTAAATAACGTGAAAGATATAAGAACTCTTAAATTTTTTAAAGTTTGCTTATCTCTGTGGGAAACCTCTAGTGCAGATAGATAAGCAGACATGAATTTGCCATTTTTAAAGGCCATTATTCAGTATACTAGGAGAAATTGCAAAGATAGTGTAAACCTGTTAGGTCATCTAGTCCAGCCTTCTATCCATGTAACTTTACAGTAGTTCTGGTTGGTGAGACTTTAAAGGTTGAACAGTTGTCTTATGTCCCCAATTAAGCAGTGTGCAAGTATGGGTTTTTCTGCTCTGGATGAATGAAAATGTGATAAAGTGGAAGTATGCAGTGCCAGGCTTCTGTGAACCAGCCTTTCATAAATTTATTTGGTGGCCACTCAGATGGGAAGTGAGTCTGCATTGCCACTGCTGTCTCCATAAGTTCAGGTTAATAAAAAAAAAAAAAAAAAGAAGAAAAGAAAAGCCTCTTGTATATAAATTATGTATTGGTTTCATGTAAATATCAGTAGTCTGTATTTATGTCATTTATTTCTGTAATCATACTGTGAATGTTGCGAAATTCTTCACAGTAAAGGTGATTATAGCAAAATCTAAATATAGCACATAAATATCAATCATTCAGTCCTAATAAGTTGCTGTATTTACTTCTAGTAAACAAATAAGACTGAATTTTCAACTCTCTACTATTGAAATGTTGCTTAAATCTTTAAAGTCAGGATATTAAGAATGCAATGTTGATTCTTAGTGTAATCTGTACAAGGTTTCTCTTTGCTCTGTGCTGACCTCTGTAGTTTACCTATATGATTTCTGTTACTGTGTCATAGAGCTTTTTCCATTTGCTGAGGGGATACTGGTTTTGAATCCTTAATTTTTAATAAATTTAAAGTAGAAGAGCAAAGCCAAATGATTCCCTTAAATAGCAAAGCCTACAAGAAAATGACCCCTTTTTTAAAGATGCTCATATATTGTAAACAGGGATATATGATTTTCCTATGTCTAAAAAATGTGTAAATGGTATGCACTTTAGAGAATTAGAACCAAAATAGCAAGCGTATTTCCCTTTTTCTGGGTCTTGATGGTTGAGAATATTAAGATGTCTTAGACAAACCTCTTTATTTGCAAAAGAAGGTGGAAGACGCTCATTGTACACATGCAATTTCTAGAGAAAATATTAAATCTTAGATTTCTCTGCTGAATTCTTGCAGTTTCCACTCCAGTAGATCCTCTCAGGGAAAAGACATGAGGAGTGGCATGTGGTTCTCAAATATGCAGCGGTGTTTCCTCACCGTTTTAAGGTGAGGAAAAGGGTGAGGAGACTAGAGCTATTCCTACCAGTCTGGGTGCTGGGAACTTACTTCTGGAAGACTTGCATTAGGTTGGTTTAACCTGCTTAAGAGATTTCATTATAAGCAAATGGATGGTCTAACTGAGCCCCACTGGGGTCTACATATATTAAAATAAAGCACAGTTAAGCAGTGTGATGATGCCTAGAGGTTTCACTGTGTGACAGGACTGAGCTTTACTAAGGATACTCTGGTTTTAAGTTTTAAAATTTGGAAAAAGATTGTTGACTGCTGTCAGTAACTTACCTCCTTCATGAGAAGAAGCATCTCTATCTAGTTCACAGTGGAAATGTGACTGACATCTTAGCTTTCTCTGGAGTTCTAAATTGTAGCAGCAGCCAAAAGTGTGTGTGTGGGGGTTTTATTTATTTGTTTTGAAGGTTTGTTGTTTTTTTTTTTTTCTTCAAGTCTGAAAGCAAAGGAAACTGAGACTTTTGAAACTTTTCTTTTCAGTGCAGACTTCAGTGAGGTAATTCGTGCTTTTGTCTGCTTCCTGAGTACCCTCAGTGTAGGGTCAAATGTTCAGGTGACACCAGTGGCAAAGCCTGCATAAGCCTCCATGGTCTTTTACCCTCTTTCCTCCTTTGCCCCCACTAATAGCACCATGGGGCTGGCAGTGGTGGGGATGCAGTGCGTGCAGGGAGCAGTGAAGCCTGCCTTGCAAGTGGCTGAGTTCTAGATCAGCATCACATCAGTTGTCTGGGCGAATTGTAGGGTGATGGTAAAGAGAGAAGCAGAGAATTCTTTGGAGCTCAGATCCTAAAAATAAGGGAAGTGTTGGCTTATTCTGCTGTTACTGCCTTTCCCAAGACTAGTTTTGCACAGAGGTTCTTTGTTTAAATCACTCTTGCGTTAATTGTGGTGGAATTGCTGGCATGCTTAAATTGCAAGACAGATGAGCGTTAGCACTATTGGTCTGATTGTTAGATTTTCTGGTGCTGTAGTGAGGAAATCGGTTTCTCCTAGGTATGTAGTTTTTAACTGAGAACATTTTCTTAATTTTTCAATTAATTCATTTTAGTTACATCATGGTTTAGCATAGATTGGTTATATATGTTATTATTAAATGTATTAAATGATTTAGTACAAGTGATGTAATAACACAGCTAGATGTGTGCTCCTGTTATTCATGATGTATTATGCAGAGGCAAATGTTACATATTCGTAAGATGTGCATAGATAATGAAGGCATTTGGGGAGAAAAAGTGTCTATGATTGAACTTGTAAAGCGTATTTTTCCTGAAGTGAACCCAAAGGAGTTTCATTGACATTAAGATAAAGAGACAACAGGTGTTTTGTATTTTGAAAAAGGTAATTTACACAGGATAAGAATTATGCCACGTAAAAATAATTTCTCCCCTCCTAAAAAGGCTAGAAATAATCCTTGATATAAGTCAAAAAGTCTGTAACACTTCTGGGAGAATAGTCCAGGTGAAAGAAGATTATTGTGTACAGGGCAAGCTATAATAAAAACTGTCAGTTCTGTCAACCCTTCTGTCTAAGGTCTATAGAGGATTAAAAAGATATTGAACATCATGTAACAGCTGTCTCCTGTGTGAAGGGGATCACTATTGTAGTGAACATAAATGTACCCGTTTAAAAAACTCCGTAAGGCGAGGTGTGGCTGAGCCACAAGTGGTTGGTTTGGCAGGTAAAGTGCTGCTGCTTGAAAGAGCACAGTCTGAGTTCTAAATAGATAGTATGAAGTTCTTATTGACAAGTGTGTTTCTTGTGCATCTTTTGCACTACTGGAATAATATGGGATACCATCAAGTTTGGCATAAGCAACAAATTATATTGTGTTCCTATTGTGTTGAGAAAGTATTAATTAACATGTAGTGTGAAATGTAATCCGTGCTTCCAGAGAAGTTGCAAATTGACTTTTAATTACTTTTTTTTTTTAGCCCTAAAAACTCTAGGATTTAAATAAAAATATGTTGTTGACAGTAATAAAACTTTAACTACACATTTTTTCTAGGTCAGTTTAATGAATTTTGAATGTTGATTAGTGTTTTTTGAAAACACCAACATTTCATAAGGTTTGACATGAAACAGAAAATGGAAACAATGCTTAGAATGAATATTGCTGTAAATCTATAACATTTAAAGGTTTTGTATTTAAAAGTTAAAAAAAGAGTTCTTTCAGCTCTGAGGTGCATGGGAGGAAATAGTCTTGATATATCCTTTACTTGAAAGGTGCGGGCTTGGTTTTTTTATTGTTTGGTTGTTTTGTTTTGTTTTTCTTTTCTTTCTGTAAGAATAAAGTATGAAAAATGGATAGCTATCCAGATTAGGGAACAGATTCCTCATGTACAAGTAAAGGTGACCCTCAGATTCTGTAGTACAGACTTTACTAGTTGCAGCACCTGCTTTTTCCTAAGCATTCATGTGTTTGACCAGTGGTGTGGCTATAAAGATAAAACTGAAAATTAAATTCAAAATAACTAAGTCCTGCTGGGAGGAGTTTACAAAATCATTTTTCAGAGAGCAATGGTAACTTCTTAGCCAAACACTTCTTGAGAGCAATTAGACCATGGATTAGATATAAGATGTAAAGGTCGATTGCAGTACCTAAACTGAAATTCTTCTTCTAATACAGTATTTCAAAATAGAAATTCAAGCACCACATTTGTTGCCTTTTCGGTTTAAACACAGCTGGTAACACTCTGTGTATTATATAACACTATGTAAACTTAGAGCTCATAGGATTGTTTTAAACTCCCAAACTGTAGCATGGGAACAGTTGCAACAAGATAAGAAAGCTGTCTTATATAGGGGATTTTTTAAAAAAAGCTTGGAAGGAAACATGCAAAAGAAAGAGACTTTTTTTTTCTTTTTGTTTTAAATCAACCCCAAATCCCAAGATCACTTGTCAGCTTTTAAAGCCAGTGGACAAATCAATGCATTGAATTTCTAAAGCTAATTGAAACCAATATCTAGCTTGTCGTTCATGGGAATTGCAAAAACGTAGCAATTTAAATATGACCTTTTTGAAGAGGTACAGTAATACTGCCCTAGTCTGGGACAGAATATCAATAAAGGGACCTCATTAGGGAGGTGCCACAATATAAAAAATGGGAAATAACTGAAAAGATGAGAAGACCAGGAGTCTCCTGAGTACATCAGGTACTGTTTCCCAGGATAGTTTTCTGTAACAGACAGCACCCAAACTGGTAACTGCAGTTCGAGAATAACCACAAATTCCTGTTGGTGGAAAATAGGTTGGTCTTGCTGGGACTCAGAGCCTCTGTATTATCTAGAGCTAAATTCTGACTTCCTCTCTGACTGTTACCTGATGTAAACCTAGTGACACCAGTAGTGTCAAAAATGAGAATCAAAGCAGCATCTGACGTACCATGATCCTGAATGGAGGAAAAAGTGATTATTATCTTTAATAGCCTCTTCCAAAACATAGTATGCTGATAAAAGAAACTTTTGTCACTTGGAAAGAAATGCAAGGAATGGAAAAGAATAACGTTCAAATGATGAATCAGAGGTCTGTTTTGTGTCTCAAGTTACAGAGGCCCAGGTGGAATAATTGCTGCAGGTAAAAGTGTGTAGATGGGTTTGATGTAAGAGAGGTGTGTGGTACATGAGTCTGTACATACCTGTCAGGAATGGTGTGGTTGACATATCCAATTTAAGATCTGCCACTAAGGAGGAAGAATAAATAGGTTTTGACACTCACTGGAGTTCATACCTTTATATAATCTGAGAGCATTCTATTCCTGCACTATGGCAATAATTTTTATGTTGTAATAACATCTTTGGTTTTGCAGTTAAAGAACACTGAATATTGCACAGCAACATATAGCAAATGTATTATTAAAACACAGATTTAAAGATGCTGTAAATAAGTTGCCCTAGTAAAACTTCAAAGAAGAGGTAGTCTGTGTGGGAGTGAAGGAGCTAGGTTCTAGTGCTGGTAATGTTAAAATAAATGTATTTTTAGTAATAATAGTGACTTGCTATGAACTGCATATAACATATTTACTAATAGAGGTGTCAACCATTTTTATTATTTTCTTGTTTGCAGTTGTGTCTATGAGAAAGCATAAGATGGTTAAAAAGATCTGAATTACATACTAATTTATTTATTTATTTTTTATTTCTGGTACATTGAAAGGATGTTACAGCTTTTCTTATTTAGCCTGTACTAATATACATGCTTTGTGCTACAATATCCTGTAAAACACACTGCTTTTTCTAGTTTTAATCAACTCTAATTTGTATAGCAGTTTTACTGTGTCACAGTATAAATTGGAGAAATAAGATTAAAGTAATGATACACAAGCTATATAAAATTATGTGGGTGAAAGGTAGTAGTCTTTGAGGCTATATTGCAGTGTGGTAAGTGAATAATTTTGTGCCCCACTAAAATGACAGAAGGAATTTAAGAGCAGGTGGAATATGATTTCCTGTGAACTAACTTGGAGCAGGCTTCTCACCATGGTCTGGTACTCAGAACACTACCTCTGAGTTGACTACAGAGCTCTGCCTGGATGCATTCCTACCATTTAGTGAGGGTTTAGGAGGAAATCCCACCAATCTACTTTATGTTTGCTCACTGACCAGACTAGCATGGTCCTGAGTGCTGAAAAGATGTCGAGCGGCAAGGACACTTTTAATGTAGGAGCCTCCCAGAAATGGAGGGTCTGGAGGGCTGAATGGTTGATGGCAAGAACTCAGAAAGTGGACTGAAGAGAGACTGGGTCATACTTTCTTACATCACGATCATAAATACCTGTTGTCCGATGTTGGGTCATGCTCTTTTTATAAACAGTATCCATTAAAATTGAGTTATACTGAAGAATGATAAAAATTTATAGGACAGAGAAGTGTGGAAGTTTCAGATGAATGGCAAAGAAGACTACAGAAAACAGGAAGACAGCCAAGCAGATGCAAAGAGAGGAGGACAGTTCCTGCACTCAAGGGGGATTCAGAAGCAGATGAGAAAAGAAGTATTATGGTCGTGTAGGGAGCCAAAGAAGAAAAGAGAAAGATGAGTCATTGATGAATGGAATGATTTAGAGTCTATGTCCATATGATTCGCTACCTCTTAAGTGTCCGAAAATAACCTTGTCTGTAAGTGCCATTATCCTGCACTAGGGTAGGGGGCTTTTGTGACTGAAGACTAACTTTCAACTCTGAGCATTTTTTCCTTTCGATAAAAAGCACCTCTCTTACACCTCCTGTAGCTGCCAGCAGCAATGTCATCTCTATCACTAGTCCTGTAGAGTGCCTCTATTTAAAATTTACTTCCTCTGGTCATCTTAACTTACTTAAAGAGAAGTCATCCTAATTTCTGTCAGATCTGCAGAAGGTTCACAGGACCCCCAGGTGACTGAAGAGACAACAGCGATGATGTGAGAGTCTATGCTTCTTTCTTCTGATGTGAACTAGTGTTGCCAATTTATGTGATAACTAAGTATTTTGTTTCTTACAGTTCCTGTGCATTGCTAGCAGGCCAGGCTTTTCTCTTTGCGGTGTTACATATCCAGGACCATGATACCTGCTTTCTTGTATACTCCATGTTCACTGCCTTTTATGCAGTTTTTGATGCCCTTTGTGTTCAGAGGCATTTCCTGAGGACTTTATCTGTTTCTTCTATGGTCCAAAATTATGTTTCTAGTTCCTCCTAATTTAAGACTATTTTGTCTTCATTGTTACATTGCACATACACAACAAACTTCTCAGTCTTGTGTGTGCTTCGTGACTTTGAATGAAAATAAATGTTCTTCTAATTATCATTTGTCTTTGGTAGTCATCAAATGCTTGTATCAACTGTTATTATGGTTTGGTATTTAAACCTGGCAACAAAATCTCCCCTTTGCTTTATCTTTTTTCTGCTCTACTACCCATTGTGAAATACAATGAAGACAAAAGGGTGCAGGTTTTTTGTTTGATTGTTAATTTTGGCGGTTTGGTTTTTTATAAAGAAAGTCTTTTTTAAAAAAATTTTTTACAGCTGCCAGCAGTAGGTTCTCATCAATGGCTCTCCAGTTGAGGATCTTTACCCTGACATCTCTTTTAAATGAGTATATATATATCCAGATCTCCGTTTGGGGTTGTCCTTGACTTTGTTTAAGTGCAGCAAGATCAAACAGAGAGAAGAAAGCCAAAATTTTTCAAGATTAATCATAAGTGGTAAAAGGATTGAACCTCAAGAGAAAAATTTGTGTGATGCTCTTCACTTCTGTCATAAAGGTGATGGACATTCAACTCAGGAATTACAAATTTATCTGGAAATTATAGATTTATTTCTTCCTTACATGTGGCTTTCTTGTTCCATTATTTATTTACTATCCCCAACTCGGACTTTAGACAGTGTGGTGCAAGAGATTTGGAACCAGGAAGAGCCTTGACATCAGAACTGGGTCTCCCGTGCAAACTGGTCTCTGGTTTGTTGGGTGGAATCACCTCTACCATTCTGTTCAAATTAATTGACCATAGCCTCAGGATGTGGATACAGAATATCATTAAGAGATCTGTGTCAAGCTCTTATGTGGTTATCTGGACTATTTCTCTGAGCAGTTTTAGAAAGTTCTACAAATAGTAGAGCTGGAAGCCTTTTTTCTAAATGAATGTTTGTGTCCTAGAGAAACTCATATAAATGGATTAGGATTTAATCTGTTTGTAGACCTCTGCCAACAGTAACCATAATAAAGGATATTTGGCCTGTTTTGTGATATATGAAAATTTGATAGATTATCAGCAGTGATCCGTTGTGGAATATTATTCCAGATTATCTGTTTCACCCTAGCCTTTCAGCATGCATGCAATTGCACTTCAGGTAATATTATTGCCAGTTAGATAGACAATTGTTTGCTGCAGTTTTAGGTAACCATTTAACTAAATTGCCCTTCTTTGTTTAGAAGCAAAAATGTATTAAGAGCTGGTCTAGACCCAAAAATGAGATGTCTGTTGGTCAGATATTTTAACTTAAAAATAAAATATTGCATAATATTTCAATAATTAAACAGTGGAAAATATTGAAAATTAATCTTTGCTATGGCTTCCTTCTCTTTATTTTCTTCTGTACACAAGAGTAAAGAACTAGTTCCTGGAATAATTTTTTCATAAGGGAAAGATTTTGGTATAGAAATTTGTTACTGTTTTATTCATTCTTTTCCTCATTTGATTCCTGTTCCTTTCTATGCATAGATACACCTCATTGTGTCTTGCATCTTTTTTTTCCCAAAGGGTAGCATGTTTTCCAGAAATTTGAAACTTTCATTTGTCCATTCCATTTTTCTTTTTTATTAGATCAAAAATGGTGATTTTTTAAAATTTTTTTTTTAAAGTGCCTTTTCAGGTGTTTGTAGTCTATTGCTCTCCATGTTGTGTGGTTTGGTTTTTTTTTTTTGTTGTGGGATTTTTTGTTTGTTTGGGTTTTTTTGTTTTTTTTTTTTCTTTTATTATTAGTACCTGTGCTATTAGAGGTTGATGGAGTCAGATTGTGTGTGTATGTGCACAGTTTTAGGGGCTAATTTTGCACTGTCAAAATTGATAGGTGCAAACCTGATGCTGGTACAGCTGGCACAACTGCGTAAGTATCCTCTGCATGTGTTATTTTGTGCCTGAAAGAGACTTACAAGCACATTCACCGTAAACAATAAATAACTTTAGTGTTGTAACATTTTAAAACAAGAGGTTAAAAATTTTAAGTTCACTGGGGATGCATATGTATCATTTAACACTGTTCGGTAAGAGATGTAAATTTTGAGCTTAGATGTGTGGGAAACGTGAATTTATGTCATTATATAGACTCAGGCATATCTACAAATCTATGCCAAATTATAATATTTGCATAAATATTTATATAAATATGCTATACTTGCATAACATTTGTAGGGTTTTTATATCTAACTTAATTTACCATTTCGCAATGAGACTGAGTTGAACTAACAGATAAGTGCTTCCAAAATGGAAAATATCATTCCTTTTCTTTGAGTTCCTCAAGTTGGAGTTTAGTGATATGAAGACTATAGTGTTGCTTTTTAGGTGGAAATCAGTATGCATAGGAAGTGAATATGGTGTCTTTTACGATTCAACATAGCCTATATGTTTCTAAAGTAGATGCTGTTCCATGAACAAATAGGAGAAAAACTGATAATAGGGTGTTTTCTGATCATTGGAAGCTTTTTTCCTGTATTTTTACTAAGAAGTGCTGAGATATATAGAGATATACTGAGATTAGCATAGATCTGTCTTTGTCTAATGTTTTTATTGCAGTCCATAATAGCGTCACTGCTTAAAAACATGGATGTTTCATTTTTGTAAGGTTTTTTTTGTTGTTGCTGTTGTGTCTTAAATAGTGAGTGTGCAGCTCTTCTTTTAAATGTGGTAGGAGCTAGCAGTTGAATTACAGAAATTTAATCTAAATTTCTGGTTTATTTACATTATTTTGAACAAAAACCGTAGTAACGGGGAAACCTTGTAAATTAAATGTTGGGATTTCATAGGGTGGGAGGACAGTCACAGAAAAAGAAAATAAGTGTAATACTTAATGCTTCTTCATATGGGGACTTACATGTGGAATTGAAGCTCATGACAATTGTTGGTATATTTCCATAAGTGTGGTATTTTGCCTGTGATTTTTGAAAGGATCAATCACTTGCAGCAATTTATGGAATAACTTTCTGGTGGGTGATTCTACTATTTCATTTATGCTTTTTGCCTGGTTCACCAGAATGCAATACCTTTGCTTCTTGGTACAGTAAATGCACTCTGTAATATCTATTATGGTATGGTCAAAGTATAATTTATTGTCAGATAGAAAAATAGGTCAACACTAACGTCACTTGATGATCAACCCCCCAAGTTTAATAAAACACCTCACCAGCATGCATTCTGCACAGTGCTTGATGTTTTATTAGGACTACAGTACCTAGCTATAGCAGGAGTGTAATTACTGAGCTGTCAGGGTGATAAGTGGGATTAATGGCAGCCTGGTGCACTTTAGTCTGCAGAGTGCTCAGAGAATCGGAAGATGGTATTATTATAAGAGAAAGTCTGGACTGGCATATTCATGGCACCCTCCCCTCCTCCCCAAAGCTCACATTCAAGTTTGCGTTACTCGCCCCCCCAGTAGCTGACATTTTCAGCAGCTGTTATTTGTAAACCAGCTCAAAAATCAAAAGAGAAATAATTTGAGAAACATGCTTGCAAGCCACGATGGGTAATCTGTACACTTCTTATCCTTCTAGGTGCTATTCTAGTCAGTTTTGGCATGAGATTGTATATAATATGAGTATATAATCCACAGAAATGTATTTTTATGTTAAGTGCAGTTCTTTTGGTCAGTTGTATTTTAAAGGAAACCACATTCAGGAAAGTGAAGAGCAAAAAGTCATAATGGAATTTTTGCCTTTTTAAAACATGTGATTTTCCTTGTTATGTCCAGTTGTTACTTCCTTGCTGCCTGCATGGCAAAATGATCACCTGATCTCTCCTAGTAGGTATTTTATCTAGCATGTCTCCTTTTTTCTGCCTTCTAGTTCTAAAACTTTGCTGTCTTTCAGTCTGCTTAGAATGCTAAGAGCATCCTCTTGACTTGGTGCTTTGGCCACATCAACCCTTTGAGATCCCCACTGGCCTGCCTTTGCTTGTTAAGGCTTTTGCAACATGTGCCTGTCAGTGGGTCGTTCTTGGCAGCCACAGCTAAACCTTTTACCAGAGCCCCCTGACATCCTGATTAGTTGAACGAGTAACCCACCATGCTGTTCAGCCTGGGTTTGGCTTTATCAGAGTTCTCAGCTTTTGTAGCCTGAGAAACCTATTTGCCTTTAGGTATTTCCTTTGGGACATTTTCCCCATGACTAGTTCTGTGAGAGTATCCAAACAGCCGCTACCACGTGTGCCTTCAAATTTTGCTGGTGCTGTGGTGTCTGCAATACCCAGCTAGATGATAATGAATATGAAGATGAAAGACTAATTAATCTTTTACTTAATTGACTTTGCTTTCTCTCTTATTACACCCTTAATTGAAAAAAAAAAAAAAAAGAAAGAAAGAAAGAAAACAAAAGCAATGCATGTGATCCACAAAAGTCAGACCAGTCTTTCACTCTAGGTATTTCAAGCACTGCATTCCTTTTAATGTGCTCTTCATTTCTTTGTGCATGTAGTCCATAGGCCTCTTCCAGCTTTTCTGTGTTTGAAAAGATTCTGTCCCAGTTCTATACTGTTATTATCTATCACTAAGTAACGATAATTAGGGTGGACTTGTGGAACTCATATAAGTAATTGTGCTTGGGTAACACATAAAAAATAAATTTTATTTCATTTTCTATACCTCATTAAAACCACCATTTAAATACATTCTGAATATTAGTAAAACAATATTGAACGAGCGTCTGGAACAACTTAATGAATTTTGAGCTAATTAGTACTGTGACATTTGACCTATGATAAAATATAACCAAAAGTGTGTTCAAATACTTTTGTGTTTAGTAGAGATCCATTTTGCTTCTTCAGCTGACTTCTACCTTTATTGTTAGGTTTGCTTGGTGCAAATCGTATAGATTACCCTGAGGGCTTAGTCCTTAGATGAGACTTGTGCAAGCAGCCAGGCTGGTACATCCGCATGGATAACTATGAAGGAACAGATGAAAAATCTTTGGTACTTAGTATGTTTTAATATACAGTTAGGTTTTGTCATTAGGGATGACAAGAAGAAGGTCTTAGGGATTTCAGTTGGATGTAACAGACTACTGAATTGTTTTCAGAGATCACAAACATAGCACAGGAAACTCGTAGAACAGGGACTTAAAAATTTATAAGCTGGTCTCATTCTTTAGCACATACAGTGCACAATAATTCCTTCCTCTGTGGAAATACTGTTGCTTTCATATGTCTGATTGTCCAACATCCAGAATTTAATCCTCAGTGACACTTCCAGAACTTTGTTAATAAATTCAGATTCATGAGCCAGATGTTTTTGAAATAGAAAAATGAAACAGTCAGAAGTTTAGCAATCTTGGATTCCAGGGGAAAGAATTATTTGTATGTAATTAGACATTGTTTCCTAATACTTAGACATGTGTAGTCCATATGTTTGCAACTGCACCCTACTGCCTTCCTTTGTAAAGTGAAGTCAACAGAACATAAGCAGACTTGAATGCAAGTCAATAATGATGATATAGTGCTTTGAGATTATAAATAGAAATTTTATGAAAATGCTCTGTATTACACCTTTGTGACTTACCTTCTACCATGTTAACTTGAAAACCTTATGCCATTGGCAGCATTTGAATTCCTTGTCTCCTTGACACATTTTCTTTTCTTCCTGTAGATGCTTAAAATGTGCAGATGCTCCTTGTCAGAAGAGTTGCCCAACTAATCTGGACATCAAGTCATTCATCACAAGTATTGCAAACAAGGTAAAATCAGGCTTGCAGTAGTGCATGGAAGCAGATAAAAGCAGCCACTTGCAGTTCTGTTAGTAAGATTGCATTTCAAGGTTTATCTTTGTAAAGTCTTAATAGTGTTTACAACAAATGCTTTAATGTTCAACAGTCATCTAATTTTTAATTATTTTTGCTGCTGTTCTGTGTCCATATAGATAGTGAAAATCTATTTCTTCATGTCAGTTTTTCTATAAAGTTTTTTGTTTTGATGGTTTTAAAATATAATGATATTAAAAAAGCCATGAGCATTACAGTATAATTTTGCTTCTACCCAGACATATTACAGTTACAAACCTTTTCTTTCATTAAAGATTTTTTTATTTTTTTTTTAAAGGTGATTATACTTTAAATTTGCTTTGGGCAGAAATTTGGCACGAAGGTGGTCATCTCAAGAAATGTTTTCTTGTAGTTTATAGTAAGAGGCTCTGGTTAATGCAAATGTAGTCATTCACTTAGACTATTAATAAAATACTACAGGAATGAATTGAACCCCTCTTTGTATCTTTTCCTTTCTTAGTAGGCTATTATACTATAATCATAATGAAATCTTAAGAACATTATTCTGATTTGTGGTTTACAAATGACTTCTAACAGTCAGAAATAGAAATAAATAAAGATGACTGCAAAGTTGATATGACAAGATTAATTAGGCTGTCTGAGTTAGCCTAAAGATGACTGGATATTGATTGCCCCATACCTTTTAAAACTTACTTCCCATCTGTGAAATCATTAGCTGCTGTGTGATTTATTTGTCCGTATGAGCCCAACTAGACTCATAATCTGCCGGAGGTGCTACAAAGATTTTCTGGCTGCATTTTATGCTCTAGCAAGTCTCACTGTTAGATGCAGCTGAAAGGGCCAACACAGGTAAAACTGGAGTGAAGTGGGCAACAGCAGCACTGCCCTGTGTGAGTTAACAGCCCTGTTGCTTTTCCTACACTGTGTGTTGTACAGAGAAGACACTGGTAGATTCTGCACCTTAAGGAGAGACATTAGGATAAGAGGAGACGTTAAGGTACATGTATCAATTATAACCATAACTGTGTGTTGACGGGTATTATACCCAGCATCTGCATATAGACAGTTTTCTTATATAATCTGGACCTTGTCAGTGCAGCATTTCTTTTCATGGATGTAGGCATCTTTTTGCAACCATAGTATAGTACACAGTATATTGCTGCGTATTGCCTCTTCCAGGCATTGTGGAGCAGGTAAACCTGACAGAGAAGGTACGAGGCAGTAACAAAACTGCTAGTCTCCATTTCATCATTGTGCTGCAGTTTGTTTAGGAAACCTAAAGTTAACTTTATGAAAGTATTTCACCAGGATGGTCTTTTCTTATTAAGGATTAGTTGCACTACTGATTTGGGTAGGATAGTGTGTTTTGTTGTTGAGGAAAGAAAACATAGAAGCTGGGAATAAGGAACCAGGGAAGATGGACTGAAGACTGCAACAGAAGATGTCAGAAGAAGTACTAACACCAGTGGCATCCTGGAATGAAAAATTTGGAGGGTCTTTTAGAGTGTAGTAGCCTCAGAAATACAATGCTCTTTTGTGATTTGGCAGAACAGCTGATTCATTCTGAATTCTGTGAATCTATTATAGAGCAGAGAAAATCAAGGTGGGGTGATTGAAGAGATTTGGCAAAGGTGTACTGGAATGATATTAGGAAAGTGTGAAGTCTTTTCTCTGCTGAAGTCAATGGGTACGCTCTTACAGGTTTTAATAGGGCCTCAGTTATTCCCTCAGATGGTCAGTGAGGTGGATCCAACCCAACAGAGGATGGCGTGTTTGATGGTAACTCTTAAATTATCTTGGAAGCTGCAGATGCTAGGTAAGACTCTGGTTTTGCCATGAGCAGGTGACCTGATTGCACGCTGTTTTATCAGGAAATCCTGCTTTAGAAAAGAATTGCACTATACTACTCTCAGGAGGTTTAACATACTTTATGGAAAAATGTAGGTATCTTAGATTACTAAAGTCTACTTATAGCTTTTATTTGTGGATGCCATCTGTATCTATCAATAGCTTCTGTATCTGCTCTGAAACTAGTTTTTAGAAAAGGTATACAACCATTTTGGTAACTGCTTTTACCTCATGTTGATTCTTGGTAATTGAACAGAAAGCAGGAAATATTCACACATAGGAAGTTTTAAAAAATCAGGTAGTCAGTTTCTGCTAGCCAAGATGTTAGGATGGGAAATTGTATGACTGAAACCAGTGCTGCATCTGTGAAATCCAGTTCCAAGTGTGTTTATGTGAGCTTTACCAAAACAAAGCAAACAAAGAAACCCAAAAAGCTAGAAGAAAACCCCACAACCAGATATGCTTAGTAAATAGCTGAAGCCATGGGCTGAGAAGCAAGGCTAGGAAGTCCTGCATATTTGCGGCCTCCATGTTAATGGCTGTTCCTCCTGTAATTCATGTGCCAAGCAAATTCTCACAGAAATACACAGTGCATAGAGGGAATCCAACCTTGACTTCATGGTTGTGGTCTGCTAGGCTAAATTTACCTTTTGATGAATTCCTTTCTGGTGCCTTTGCTAGAAAATATTTCTATTACAACAAATTCTGTTCTTCAGGAAAAGTAACAGTAAATTTTTCTGGTTTCCTTCCTTAATAGGAGCTTTTTCTTGGTATGGGTATGTACTACTACTTTTATACTACCGCACTTTGAAACTTCTTGCTTTCTACCAAGGAAGCAATAGAATAAGGTGTTACCAAAAGTTGAAATGATTCACCTGAAGTCACGATCCTGGCAGAGTCTGTGAGAGCTCATTACTGTGACGGTTCCTTCAGTGTCCTTTCCCCTCTTTCATTCTCCTGCTGGGGTGACTGGGGTACCTACACTATATGATGTTAGAGCAAACAGAAAACAAGAATGGCGTGCTTCTGAAAATCATGCTAAAACTTCTGACTTATAATTGTGAAACTTTTTAGTGGAACCAGTAAGTAATTTTTCACCTTGATATTAATTTTTCTAAGCTTTTATTGAAGTAATCATTTGGATATCATTCAGCAATCTGCTTGCAGAATATTTTTGTATTATTGTCATAACAGTATTTACCTCATGTGATCAAGGATATTTTATGTGTTGTTGAAAATACTTTTCAAAATTATAAATATTTTTCATGGTTTTCACCTTGTATATAAACTTTCTTTTTCAATCCAAAGGCTTATAAATATAACTGGCAACTTCTAGACAAAATAAATAGGTGAATCATAGAACATTCAGGTATTTTAGGTCAATAAATCCAGGAAAACGGGGTACTTTTTCCAGGATTATTGCAGTCCCTCTCCTGTTTTTTAATCTTTCTTCATCACTCACTTGAGAAACTCCCTTCAGCAGCTTACCCTTCTAATTGTTTAGAGGGGATTCAGTTCAATAAATTCCTTGTCCTCATCCCTGTGTAAGCAGGAAACCAGTACAACATGCAGGTATTTATTTAAACATGATTCATTATTAATATAGAATATTTAGACTGCAGTGAGCTGAAAATGAATTACTTTGTCAGGTATTTAAGAGCTCTATTGTAGGTAGTTTGTTTTGTTGGAAAACTGCTATAGCAATCATAAAAGGTCAGGGATTCTTGTTGTCTTAAGCCTGAAGGCTTTTTAGGTATTTACAGGCTGTGTACAATGTAGGTGTTCTGCCATTAGACCTGAGCTCAGGAGCAGAAGAGGGACAGGGGAGGAGGGGTTGTTTCTGGGTTGAGAGGGTAATTGAATTGCCAGACTCAATGAGCCTTGAGCCTCTTTGAAAAAAAAAGATGTCACTTATGCTGTATTGTGTTAGCTGCTGTAACTTGGTAGAGTTTAGGCCACAACTTCCATTCTCTTTTTCCATACAAACTGGATTATAACTCCACTTTATAAAGGTACAATCTACTCTATTGTGTCTTCCAAGTCAGTGTTTCTCAGTTCATACAGACTGCTAGCACTTGTCTTCCCGAGAGCAAATTCACTGCACACACATTACTGCTTTTGTTTCTAAACATCAGAAGATGGCAAACAAGTATTCTGACTTCCAGCTGTCCTCTCTTTTAATGCAGACTTCGCATTGCAAAGTGCATATTTTTGTGTTTTATAGTGCACAGGTACCACCTTAGTTATTTCTTTCTTTAAAAAGAAAAACCACTAAGAAAAAAAGAAAAGCATTCAGCTGCTTTGTCTCCCTACCCCTGCGTGCATACCAGGAGTGATTTTAGGATTTTACATCCTCCTTTCCCCATGTCTGGTACGTCAAAGCAAGAAGGAGTTGGTAAAATGGAGCTCCAGCACCTGTCATCCTTTAGGGCTGGCAGAAGCAAGTATTGTTCAGCAGCAGAAAATCCTACAGGTTCCAAGAAGAAGCTCTTAGCCTGAACACTTGCATTGTGTCCAGCTTTCCTCCTGTTAAGCAGACTGCATGCCAGAGGAAGCTGCTGGCAGAAAAGCAACAGCTGCTCTTGTGCATCTTGTGCATCTTCTTCGCAATGTTCAGTAAGATGCTCTTGGAGCTTTTTGTTACCAGACACCTGTATGGTTGAGTAGTCACATTGAAAAACAATTGTTGGTACAGTTTAGGCATGGGGATATTAAGTTGTGTACCATGGCACAGGAGTAAGGAGTGAGTGACTTGGCCTTTGTAGTCTGAATATATAATGAAGAATTGGGGGTACAGAAGTATCTTCTGTGTTATCAGTACTCAAAAATTGGACTTTGTTGCTGCAATCCTTTATCTCAAATCTTGCAGTATTAAATGATTACTGACATTGATTCAACAGTTTTCTCCTTGTTTGGGAAGACTGTCTTCTGGCATATCCCTTAATAATAAAGTGATCTGAGCTCACATGTCAACCTTTTTTCAAAGAGACTTTATAGGTGGATGTAAACCTTCTGGTGGCCAGAATTTAAAAAAAAAAACAAATCAAACCAGAAAACAGCCAGAAAACGAAAAGCCACCGGAAAACAAAAAGAAAGAACCCTCAATCCACTAAACCAACAAAGCCATGCTGCCCTCTGGATAAAAGGTTGTCCCTCGACTGTGCGGAATGTTGGCATGGGAATGGGTGAGAGAGAATTGAATGCCAGGAACAGTACAGTGGAAGTTGTGGAACACAGGATTAAGTTTTAGGATTTCAGAGAAACATCTAGGTATAAATGAAACCAAGGGAAATGTGTGTGGGTTTTTCAAGAGAGAAATGGAAGAGGGAACAAACTGGGATATAGAGATGGATAAGGGTGAATATAAAGTTTGGGAGACTGAGGGACTAAAGAAAAAAGTGTTTGTGGTAATATACTGGAAACGAAAAAGAAGAAAATGGGGGTAGAGAATGGAAGGCAGGAGACAAAAAGCTGCAGGATCATTAGAGAAAATGAAATGAAGAAAAGATTGTAAGGGAGAAAGGGTGGTGAGAGACATAGGATTATGACAGGTGAGAGAAACAGAATGATGTTTTTTCTGTGCCAGAGGAACTCTGAGGAAATTAACAAAGAACATCTATATGCCATTGCAAAAACTGTAGAAAATCATGAGTCACAGTTCATATGTAAAATACTGTAAGTGGGATACTGTTAATACAATGAAGGATTGTGAAAGTCAGAAAGCTGCTAGATGATTGGTAATAATTATATACAGATATGCATCACAATTAATCCTTAAGTATTACTTTGAGCACCCAGATTTTTGAAAGTGCTGTTTTATTCAGCGTTCCGTGTTAATTTTTGTATATTTCAGGTCACTAAATACAAAAAAAACATTTAAAAGAAGAAGTAGTAATGGTGTTAAATTGATGCTCTTGAAACAGTGACTTTTCTTGAGATGTCTGTTTGTACTTAGTGTAATGGAATGGCTGACAGCTGGTTTCAGTTGCCATAGTGTAATTATGTAGAATAGACTTTTGCGATGACACTATGTCAATTAAGGAATCTCTCACATTCTAGACTACAAAGGACAAAATGACAGTACAAGATATTTCTTCCGTTCTTTTTCATAAAAAGATAGTGACACTGTGTGAAATTACAGTCCTGTTATGATGACACAAGTCAAATGATGTGAAAGATTTCTGGATTGATTAAAAATCATCAGCATTATAATACAGAATATGTATGATTTGATAAGTTGCTGTTATGTTTTGTTCGTTTTTCTTCAAAAGATATTTGAGGGGGCTGACAGACTGGGGGTGTTTCTTGTTATATTTGAACTGGTGTGTGTCAATGTGAAAAATGCTGCTTATATAACAACGTACCTTAAATAGTGGCTCTTCAGTATGTGAAAATGTTTTAATCCAATACATCTTGAGTAAATTTTAAAGCCACCGCAGAACCTGAACTAGGAAAGAACAAGGTTATATTTTCCCATATTCTTGCTATGTCTCCCTTTTTTTAAACTAAACCCAGATGAAAAGGAAATTACCACTGTTTTCTTCTTTTCTTTCAAAGTATTCGCTCTCTCCCAAAATCCTGATGAAATCGGTGTGTTTATTTTTATTACACAAAGAATAATGCATATTCTTCGTTATTTTAGAGAAAACAGCAATATCAAAACACCCCGATGCATAATGAATTTATATAAAAAGCTCTTGAATTGAATTGAAAGAAAAGATGCTACAAGCATTTCCTGATAGTAAATGCAATTTCTTCTGGTCTCTCAGTATTGATCCTATGTGTTTTAATAGGGTTTTTTTCAAGTAAAAACCGGTCTCATTTGCATGCAAATTGTATAATGCTTCCAAATGATACATGTGGAGATCCTCCTCTGCCTGGTTTCCACTGATTATTGATGTCTGTTTAAGGCTTGTTTTTGTTCCCTGTGTTAGCAATGTAGTATGTATTGACATTTTGATGTAGGAAACCACAAAACATCCTATCCAGTTAGATTAATTTATTTCTGTGAAAGTGCACAGGAAAAAAGATTCTATGAACAAAGGCACAAGCAGACATTTATCTCATTAAAAAATTCAGAAACATTTTAGTTTTAGACTTGCTTCCTTTGTGACGTCTGTAAGAAACTATCCAACTGAGTCATCTTATTATTTTGACATCTAAAAAAATTACTCCAAACCGTTAAGGTAGCTTGCATCATTCCATACCCTGGAGTAACTTTGTCATTTTAATGAAGCCAGCCTCCCTTTAATTCTGATACTTTCTCATGTACAACACGTGGTGTGTAGTTACCAGCTTGCCAGGTCTGTGTCTCATGTCTGTTCTGTTTGCAGCCTACTACACTCTGGTTTTGTGAAATAAAAGCCACCAATTATTTTTTATAAAATGTGGATTTTCTATGAATATTTTTCCTTCAGTGCTGGTAAATTTAATGTTCATTAATACATGTTTTCAGCTTGAAAAAAAAGTTATGTAAGCACAAAGTGTTTATGTAACTAAGCATTTAAGATACTGTATACATACACTACATTACATATACTGCAAGGTCTCATTTATTACTGTGGTAGCACAATAGCTTGCAGTTCTGTGAAACAGTTTGCATAGCATCACTTAGTGTAACTTACTAGACTATGCTGTGTTTCCCTACCAGTTTTTGTCAAGTATTGGAGAACATTTTTCTAATCATGTTTGATCTGTTACATAATAAATCAACACAGTAAAGGCAAGATAAATTATTAAATAGAATGGAAAGTTAAAGAGATGAAGCAACTCAGAGCGGGGCTCCTGAAGTCCTGCCCGTAACCCAGTTATTGTGCTGGACTGTGCCCTGGGCATGAGAAATTTTGCAGATGGGCTTGCTCTTGAGCCACTCTACAGAGTCACGGTAGCAGCACTTGGCCTCATCTTTTCACTGATAGTGGACAGTACCATGTAGCAATGGGAGCAGTGGTTATACTGGTGTTCTGGAAAGTGGAAGAGGTGAGTTAGGGAACTGCAGCTCTATAACTTTTGGTACTCTCATTTGAAGAGGATAGCATTCCCCTTTTTCTCTGGTGTGTTACCACTGGTAGTAGCCCACCTGCCACTAGCACAGCAGTAACTTAACTCATGAACATGGTAGCAACATCTAAAGACTTCCCAAATCAGGACCCCGCCTTTATATACTCCATCACATTTCCCCCAGGCTGTGTCCCGCAGCAGTTGGCCTTACCCCCATTAGGATGTCAATCCCAGACTCCTCCTTACTGAACTCTGGTGTGACGTTCTGAGACAAGTTTCCCTAGAATTCCCCTCAGTAAACCATGATCTCAGTCGTATACCCACAGTCACCCTAATCCCATCTCTCTCTAGAGTCACTTGCTACTTTAACGTACTTGTTATCCTCTAGAGTAGCTGTGCTTAAAGTTTGGTTTGAGCTTGCAAGACAAGTAAAATGTATCAGCTGTGTTGACACTGCCTGTAGTGGCACAGTTAAAGTGTGAGAATATACTTTACAGATATGTAATAAAATTAATTTTTAAAAGGAATAGTTTAACAGCTTTGCGTTCCAGGCATAATAACTACTATCTTTGTATATTGATTTTAATTACAAAGCCTGAAAATGTAGAAAATCCTTAATGAAGTTACTTAAATGGAAATGTGCAATGTTGTAATTGTTTCCATTGAACCAGAGTTGCAGATTAAAAAAAAATAATAATCCTGGACAACACAGGAAGGGAAACTGTAACTCTCATATGTAGTGAAATACCAAACTGCACAAAATGTCTTTGAAAAGCATTTTGTCTTTGAGTTAGTGAGAAAAATCCCTACCCCTAGTTTGTAATTGTTCCTTTTGGGTGGAAAAAAGGGATGGCTAGATGTAATTGCCTAGGAAACAGATATCTGATGCCACTTAAGAGGCTGTAGGGTATCTAGGCTATTATCCAAGTGCTGCTTCAGAAATATGTGGGTCTTTGCATTAATTGTGGCACCTCTGCTGCCTGCATGGTTATGGACATGAGCTGCCAGTGTGCTCTCACAGCCCAGAAAGCCAACCATATCCTGACCTGCATCAAAACAAGCATCAGCAGTGGGTTGAGGGAGGTGATTCTGCCCCTCTACTCCGCTCTGGTGAGACCCCACCTGGAGTACTGCATCCAGCTCTGGAGCCTCCAACATAAGAAGGACATGCACCTACTGGAGTGCTCCAGAGGAGGGCCAAAAAGACGATGAGAGGGCAGGAGCACCTCTGCTATGAGGACAGGCTGAGAGAGTTGGGGTTATTCAGCTTGGAGAAGAGAAGGCTCTGAGGAGACCTTGTTGTGGCCTTTTACTACTTAAAGAAGGCTTATAAGAAAAGATGGGGAAAGACTTTTTAGCAGGGACTGCTAAAAAGGAGTAATCATTTTAAACTGGAAGGGGATAGATTCAGACTAGATATAAGGAAGAATTTTTTTACAGTGAGGGTGGTGAAAGACCAGATTGGATGAGGCTTTGAGCAACCTGATCTGGTTGAAGATGTCTCTGCTCATTGTGGGGGGAGTGGGCTAGCCGACCTTTAAAGGTCCTTTCCAACCCAAACTATTCTATGATTCTCTGTGTCAGGGACATCTTCAATATAACTAAACAGTCTCTGGCATATCAAAATAGTATCATTCATCTGGAAAAGCAAGAATATTTGCGAATATTTACAACTTCGGTTTAACTGATATTCTTTTACTTTGGAATAAATGAGAATTGGAGGGTGATAAAGTACCTTATTGGTAACTGCAGACAAAATGGTTGAAAATTCTCCGAGAACAGTTGTATAAGGGTATTGCCTGTTCAGTCAGGATTTAGAATATCAATGGATTTTAATAGTGTCTAAGAAAATCCTGTTAAAGTCCACCCAGGTAGCTTGTTTGCATTTCCAGGTGATGGATAGAGGCTCATGCCATGCCCTAGACCAGCATCTGTAAGCAAAAGGTCCAATTACATGTACAAAGAAATTCCTTAAATATTTTCATTCTCTTGGGAACTCTAGCTGTGTCTATAGCATCTGGTTTAACTTCAAGAATTTTATGCTTAATCTTTTAATATGCCTTTAGTGAATTTGAATCCCCCAAACCAAAGTCTTGTTGCTATTGTTGTTTATATTGTCAAATCTTGACACTGCTCTTTTTATTCATAACTGGATTCTTGCTAGGTGTGGCATAGCATTCGCTTTTAATAAACACTTTTGTGAACATTAGCCTGATTGACAGACAGTAAGTCACAGGCATTGCATAGGGTCTGCTGTGACTGAGTACTTCATGTTGTTTGAACACTACATCAGCTGGGTGTTCTGAGTCAACTGTCCTGGCCCAGAGAGGTAAAGATATTTGTTATAAAAAACAGGTTTGTGTTAGTAATGGTTATTGAAGATTGCATATTGGAAGAAGTGGTTGAAGGGGAAGGAGAGATACTGTTTTTTAATCTCTCAGTTCTTACTAGTTTGGAGAAAGCTGGAACAAGATCCCAGCATTAATTTCTCACTGGAGAAACTTCTGTGGAGCCTCAACCACATACTGATTCTAAGGGGTACTCTGTTGTCTTCTGGCCCTTAAGGGAAACCGTAGCAGTAACCCATCTTCATGGACTTTTCCTTGCTGAGGCATTTAGAGTGGGTGGGGGGAAGAAGAAGAAATAATTCGAATCTACAAATAAGTAAACTTCTGTGTTGACTATACAGAAGAAAAGGTTTGCTTTACTTTCACCATAGTTTTCTTAGTGTAAACGTGAGTGCAGAACTGCCACCCAGTAGGTCTCCCCCTCTAATTGAGACTTCAGTTCACTCCTGACATTTCCTCTGATGCTCCCTCATAAGAGAATTACCCAGTATGAAAAAAACAGCCAGGGGTTGTTTTCTCACATTATCAAGCACAGAGAGCTTGCTAATGTCCGTTCCTTATGTTCTTATTATGGAAAGAAATCTTGCTAGCTCTCATGTATCAGGAAACTGTTCCTTTCCTGAAGATGTGTACTGAATATTCAGAATCTGTGAGACTGTAAATTGTACGTAACTTCTTTAATCAGTTTTCTGGTTTGCTGCTTAGAGAAACAGAAAAATAAATGTTTGCCCTGATCAGTGTGTGGTTGGGGAAAAAGAGTTGAAAAAAAGAATTCAGTAGTGCAATATCTACAGGTAGCTACATGGGAAACCACCTCTTCTTATCATGGGTCTGGGACAATTGGCACTACTGATCTGTTGTGAAGGGCAGACATATCCACAGAGATGGTGTGCACAGATGTTTTCGTTCCCTGTGTCATAAAGAACTGATAATCTAACTACCACTTTCTAGTCAGACCTCCTGCAAGGTTTACAACTTAGCTGCTACCCCATTGCCTGATGCAGGCACAGTTTTCGAATGCCGATTTGTAAAGCCGCTAAAAATCCTACAACTACCTTAGACTAAAGATGCTTTTAACTATTTTGAAAGCCAAAAAAAACATTTATCTTTGCATAATCAACAACTTCGCTGACATTATTTCCAGTGTCTTTCACATTATGCTGTAGAAAGCATTGCTATGTTTAAATAATTGCAGTGTTATTTAACTTATTTATATATTATTCTGCTAGCCAGTTAAAGAAGAAGTATTGTGTATTTTCACTTGAATTTTTGAATTTTTTCTTTCGTAGTATGAGACTCTCTCTCTCTTTTTTCCTTACTCTGTTTTTTCTTTTTCCTTCAGAACTACTATGGAGCTGCCAAAATGATTCTTTCTGACAATCCACTTGGCCTGACGTGTGGAATGGTATGTCCAACATCAGATCTCTGTGTTGGTGGCTGCAATTTGTACGCTACTGAGGAGGGACCAATTAATATTGGTGGATTGCAGCAGTTTGCTACTGAGGTAGGACTTTCAAATGTACCAAATTCTTTGTTTGCACAGATGAGTATTGTCTAAGTGGTTGCCTTTGTTAATAATTTATTAAAAAAAAAAGTTGGTACTAATAAAATAAAGGCGTAGGAAGTTAGAATAATTATCCTTGTTCTTACAGCACATTCAGAAGCTTAGAAATGCTTTTATAATGCAATACTTTATAGGAACATAAGGAACATTATTTGTGAACAAGATGACTCTTTAGAAACACTAGGCGTTGACATAATTTGTTTTATAAATTTATCTAAGCCAGATGAAATTGTGGATGTTATTGAAGTAGGCTGCATAAAGAAAAAGATTGAGTGCACCTGCATCTGTAACTGCATGTTAAGGAGATATAGAACTGTTCTGGGCATAGGGTAGATCCTATTTCAGAATTAGTGTGCATATGTACTGGATTTGCAGCAAAGTAAAAGTTTCAGATAATTTGGACTGTTTGTTGTGTTGTTTTGCAAAAACTGAGCAAATAAGTAGTTTCAGGTTGACCTGAAATACATGTCCATGTGCATCTGTCTAGATAGATACAGAGACACACACACGTGCGTGTATAAATTTATTGTTTCAAAAAGGTATGTGTGTATTTTGGCTACAAAAGCAAAGGTTGTTACTTGCCACTTGATGTTAGGAAGTTTTCTAAAGGGTTTCTATTCAGGTACATGTGCATTTTTTGTGACTATAGTTTCAATGCTCCAATTTCCATCTGAAGAAAGACAGAGGCTGCAGCTCATTTGTTAACTTCCTTGGATGGCATGGAGAATTTGTACTAAACTTGTGGTCTCAGGTGGTACCTCATCTGGTCTGCCTGAAGTATCTTTGGGTAAAATTTGTGATTTTGGTCTCTGTAAAAGTGGGGAAGTTGTGGCTGTATAAAAAAAAAAGGTCATCTACAAAACATATACATAAGATTGCATAGTTCTATACAGAACTATACTAACGAGCATATCCCTCTTATGTTTCTTGAGCTATTTGGCTGATCATATTTACAAACATATGATGAAATTGCAGTCACCTTTACAAAGCCTAAGAAAAAACACTTTGTAGGACAGACCAAAATAGAAATGTGAATCACTCTGGAAGTAACAGATGATATGTCTTGAAGGCCAATTTTTTCCCTCTTTTTCATAGACTTCACGCCCCCTTCTCAATGGCTGTGGGTCGTGATTCAATGAGCAAACGTTCCTACCTGCCTCATTTCTTCTCCTTTTATCTGTTTATGTCCCTTCTCTCTTCTTTCCAGGAGACTTGTAAACCTTTTGGAGCAATTACTAAATGTTTCTGCTAGCCATTGCTGAACCTTCTCTCCCCTCTGTCATTTGAGTAGCTATCCACTTCGATTTTCTTGAGATTTGAACATACAAGTGTAAGAATCAGTACAATTTGGACAAAATTTCTTGTTTACAGGATGACGTTAGAATCACGGAGCTGTATTTGTTCTACACATATAGCCAATAGTTGAATTTTATCAATCAAGAGGAATTTTATTAGCTTTTCTTCCAATGGCCTTTATTCCTTATATATAAAAACTTCATATTTGTTGCAAAGCAAAAGAGACTGTTTTTCCTCTTAAAAAACAACAAAAAATGCAAACAAAAGAGAAAAAACAGAAAGATTAAACAGTTGTCAAGTAGATGATAAATACAATAGTGAAATATTACTGTTTAGGAACCAAATGCAAGTAATATCTTTTAAAACTTGATTTGTGTCTCCTTTTAGCCCTAATGCTTTGATTAATAGAGAGGAATTATGGCTTGATAGGTAATGCTAAATATCTGTCATTTTTCTTCAAAAATCTTTAGAAATCTATTAAAAAAGCTCAGTGCTAGCACAATGATTGATACGAAAACTGCAGAGAGGATGAATAGCTCAGAATGGCTTTGCTCCTAATGTTTCAAGTTTGTTTAAAGTGATATTAACATCAACAGTACTAACAAAATAAAATTGTTACACAGTTTTAACTAGCACCTTAACAAAAATAACATTTCAGTAATTCTTATTATCCTTAATATTTTTATAGTATCATAAAATGTTAAAATAAGTTGTTAATAACCTTTAGATTTACTGCTGTTTAACAATTTGTATGTATTGTAGTACTCATAATTAGTAATAATAGTCAATCACTTTTGTAATTAAAACTTCTTTTAGTTTTCATTCAGTTAAATTTTACTATTAAAGTGTGTATACTTGAAGAAAATAAAATGGTATGAGTACTTCCGGGTAACAATCATTATAAAAATGTAGATTAAAATACTGAAGAAAATAGTGAGGTACTACTGCTCATACAAAAGTTGGCCCAGATACTGCAAGTGAAGTGTGTTCACAGCTTTAGCTATATGAGTAACTTAGCAAATTGTGTAATCTAGGCGTGCAACATGTGTTACTCTTAATGAGAGCTGCATGGTAATTCTCATGGTCTGTGTAATAGTTTTTCCCACAGGGCCTTATTTACTGAAAACTCCATTGTGCACAAAGCCAGTTTCAGACTTTTTTCCCTTGGAATTAGTCTGAGGATCTTACACTTGATGCATTAGGAGAGCGAGCGATAATAAAAAGACACAACTGCTAGCTGAGATAAAAGATAAAATTGCAGTAAAGCAGGAATGTGGGTTTAAAATGGAAAATATATGGGTATGACGTATGCCCCTTTGTGCTTCTGAACAATGACTGATCATCTGTTCATAGTGCAGATAAAACTCCCTAATTGTAAAATATTTGTCTTGCATACAGTAGAACAAAAAAAAAAAAAAAAGGCACCTAATGCCTCCTGAATTTTCCTTCTGCCCTTCCATATAGTTTTGTAACTATTTTAGGCTCATTCTGAAAGTAAATTGTAATCCAGTCTGAAAAAATGTGAATTTCAAAAATTAAGTGTTCAAGAGGAAAAAAAGGAAATGTCCGTTTGTATTTGTGATGTAGAATGTGTATACTGGGATGCAGTTACCACGGTAACTGTTGCATCTAGAGAATAACATGGAGTAAAAGCTCAGTATTATAAATGATGAGTGTCAAGCATAGGTTACACCTGCTACTGCACAGGTCAAAATTTTATTAATGTCTTTATCTGTCTCCTTTGCCCAAGTACTTTAGAATCAGGAAACATCTCTGGTTTTGGAACACAAGTTCAGTGAAAATATACTGAGATTGCAGAGACAATACTTACAAGCATGAGCTATATGGCTGTCAGTGCCACAAAATAAACTAAAATTACAGGTTACTCAAGTTAAGTTTGTAAGCTTGCAGTAAAAAAGAAGTGTGAACTATTACATTGTCTACTGTAGTATTAGTAAGAAGCCCTCAAAATCTTACCTTTCTGAGTGGACATTACTGAACCTAAGGTTCTCCTGTGTTTCTAGTTAGTAATTCTGAATGGAGCAGCACATCCTAAATAGAAAATATATTATTTTAATCACAGTATACTAGATTTAAATACTAGATCATTTAGTACTGTGTCTCTTGTGCCAGCTACAGTTTTGGTGATTTGTTCCTCTCTGGAAGTATCTTCTGGCTGCTGCTGCAGAAATAAAGAAAGAAATTGGAAAAGGAAACTGTACGTTTTTTTCCTGAAAGATGTATTGTATGAGCTAACCTGCTGTTAGCCTAGTGACACATCTACAGACCTCCTGGTCTGGGAGGTGGGCTCTGGTGAGGGTCCCTCTCTGAGTGCTGAACCTCCCTTCTCCACCAGCCCACCAAAGGGAAGGAAGCAATGGCTGCCCAAAGGGATTGCCAGAGAGGGGTGTGCTGTACCCTCAGGCTCAGTCCCTCTTTTAGTGACATATGGACATCTCTGATCAGACTTAATGTGGGTGTGGGAAGAAGGTAGTTCTCATGGGGCTGCAGCTCCAGCAGTTTGATTGCCTTGGGATCTCTGCCTAGGCCCCACACCATTGCCAGGTCAGATGGGTATGCTGCATCAACAGAGGAAGTTTGTTCTGGGAAGCTTTAGACAGCAGGATAAACAGAGAGAAAACTCTATTGAGTTGAGATATATGTATATATATATATATATATATAAATTTTTATTTTAACATGTCTTTAGGTTATTTTCTCTTTTAAGTTATGTTAAAGTCTCTTCTAAGCAATTGTAAAATTTTAGGCTTGTCTGAAACCATGTAGCCTTTTACAATAGTTCAGGGGATGAATCTGAGGACTTCTGATTTCTCAGACAAATGCTGGAAGACTTGCTGGTGTTTGGACAAGTTAAATGAACTTTTCTAAAGCATGTTTTATGGACCTTAAGCGCTCTTTGTGTTTTTTAAGGCATTTAGATGAATGTTGGTTTGTCCTTTTTAGTGGTGGGATTCATGACATATTGAAGTATGGTCTCTGCAATGTCTGAGATCCATCAGTTTCCTTGGGCCTTGTATTATGTTAACGTGTAGTTGTTATGTAGGTTTGAAAAGTCTTTAATGAGATGCTTTAGGCCTTGGTTTTGTCAATACTCACCTGCTTGCATAAAAGTTTGCAGTACTGCAACTTTAGCTGTTAACTTGTGGAGAGAGGGTCAACAAGTTTTCATAACTAGCTCATGTTTGTGGAAAAACCACTTGCTCTACATACCATGCTATCCACTGCAATTAAATGAGATTAATTGTGTGATCATATAACTTGGCAACTTCAAGAAGGTTACTGCATGTGCAGTTTGCTTCATTTTTTATTAAAATGTGTACAGAATACTGTCTTCTCCTTTAAATATTGAACTACCCAATATTAATGTAAACCAACCTACAGATAGATATCCATGGAAACCAGTGGGAAAGTGTGAAACTAGTACACACAGTTCCCAAATGTTACTGATTTCATTGGCGATATTTTTCTTTCTGGGCACTAGCAAAATCTGATAACAATTCAAAGTGTACTGGAATGCTTCACACTAAAATAAATACAACTAAATGCTAATGTCTACCTCAGTAGCTGTTTGATATCTCATCATCTTAGTGAAGGATATTTAATGTCAAACCTGACTGGTAAACTCACTTCTGTTGTCTTTTAAGCGTGGAAGCAAACATTATGCCTCAAGAATATAAAATATTTAGTTATGATGTTTAAAATTATGTTACTTAAAGATTAAATTTTTCCACAGCTCCTTTCATTTTTCCCATTTCTTTGTATTACTTAAGAAATCTGATCTTCTGTGCACGTCCTGGACAATACCAAATCCTGTCTAGTTTCATAGGTTTAGGGAAAGGCTTTTTTACATTTTAACATTAAAGTTAAACTTTCAGTCTATTTGCTATTTTATTTAAGACATTCGTTGTCGTAGTCCAAAGATAATTTTTAATACATGTGGATTAGAGTAACACTGTTGGACCATATGTGGATTTTTCAGATGGGGGAGAAGGATATCTACAGTATTTTCCTCTTAGAAAGATTCTGATCAGAAAACTCAAAAGTGACTGAAGTGAGTTACTTTAATTTATTCTAATTTATATAAAAATCGAGGTAATGATTCTGAGTAACAGTTCTAAGCTGCTCTAATGGTTTTAAATCTTTTAGATTCATTTAAAACATGCTTACTATGCCATAAAATGATTTTCATCAGGTTAGCAAAATGCATTTCTCTGAGTCACCTGCCACTCTCTGCCAAGTGTCACATCTTTTCATCAAAACACGCTAATACTAGAGTTGTGTGGTGAAGAAAAGAACCAGAATTATATTAGATGAGGAGAACAATAAGCTTTTCCCTGTCTGCGCTCTGAAAAACAGCTAAATTGAGTTGGCTAAAACTTTCCAGGAAAATTAAACTTGAATCAGATGCTCAGCAATTGAAACCACCGTAGTTTGCTTAAGTGGGAAATATTGTGGAACCTTCGTACGAACTTGTGTTTGCATACGGTACCTGGAATTACGCTCTTTGTCGAGTATATTGAATATTTTGGAGCAAGAACCAACCCCACTGCAGTGAAAGGATGTTTGATTTACAAGAGAGAACAAACACCCGGATTTCACACTGGAGAGAACATTGAGCAAGGGCAGTCACACCTTTACACCCTGAAGTTATGCAAATAGGGAAACTATAATATGTTACAAATAATTGAATCAAGAGAGAATTTGCTTCGGTTGTTGGAACTTTAGCAGAATAGATTGGCTGGTTTGATTTGGTCAAATTGTATCTCACTTGAGGACAAAGTCTCCATAATCGTTTTTGTAAACTGGGTTATCCTTTCTATGGATCCTAATAGCCATGGAAGCATAAGAAGTGGACGGAATCTGTGTGGGTTTAGTTTGAATAGATCTTGGGTGGTGAAGTAGTGATGGTCAAATATTATTTGATCAAATCTTAAAGAATAAATGTCCAGCATTACTAATGTCTATTAATAATCTAACTAATCTCTTTTGTTTGTCTGTGAGACAGAGACAGAAGGAAAGGCAGACATGAGACTGATGTCTTTCATTTTAGTCTTTCCACTGAGAGATTCAGCTTTAAAATTCATTATTTGATCTCATTTTACTAAATGAATTTTGGCTAAAAAGCACTGCAAAACAAAAGAAAAACTCCATCCAAACGAAAATGAAATCATCTTTGTGAGGACAAGGTGAAAAAGAAAGACAATTACATTAAACTTTACTTGCACGCTGACCACAGTCTGAGCAGATTAAAATCAGAGGGGACAGTTGTGCATAATGTGGCATTGAACACTTGCTTGCAAAGTAGTCACTCTGCGCACCAAAGGATTTGTACAGAAGAATTCAGTGATATTTAATTAGATGAATTACAGTGTAGGGAAACTTCACCATGAGGTGAGTGAAAATCTTTTGAAATGCATTGAAGCAGTTTGCTATTTTCACACAGTTACCCTGCCAGCCTTAATATGCAAAACTGCCACTGAATTCCAGATGGCAAGATATCACTGCACAAGCTGGCTGTGCTTCATAAAGACAGTTTCACCCTATTTGCAAATAGGCAGAATTAAAGTTGACCATTCAGCCTGAGCTACAAGGATATCCTGCATGAGTGCTTGGTTTCTGAAGCCCAACAGTGCACTACAGTAGTGTGACGCTTTAGTGTACCGTTTTGTTGATGGGTGTGACTGTTCAATAATAAATAGAAAAATAATTATGTTATCAATAAAGTAAATTTAGTGATAAATTTATTCAGCATGTGCATATTCATAATGTTCAATATTGAAATTAAATATGCAAGTTATATAATTTGTATTACTGAGTAGGCTTCTAAAACAACTGCATGAGACTAATGGAAATTCGGTACCATTCAAGCCATTTCTGTGTGAGTGTAACAAAGAAGACATTTTAGAAATATTGCATTTTGGTTATCACAGTCTAGTTTCATGGTACAATATAAGCTTTTCAGCCTGTGAAATCCATTAATAACCACATTAAACCTTCCCATATTGTATGAATTGTCAGGTTTAAATGATTCTTTTTTAAAAACAATTATCTGTCTCTTGCTTCTTGCAGTTTGCTAAAATGCTATGTCAATTTACAAAAACTGGGGGAATTTGACGCAGAAATTTTAGAGGGGGAAGGAATTAATCATTGGTTTACCTAGTATGAGTGCATGAAGAAATCCACATGAAGAAAATGAACATTGATTCAAAATTTAAATGAAAGTTTTGTTCCCAAGTGGAGTTGCCAAAGTTTTGCCAAAGTTTAACCTGAAAAACCTTTGCTTCTTGAGTTCTTAGGAAAGTAAAAAATGCTGATAGACTTGTTGCTTAAGTATGATATGTACTGTGGTATTTATTGCTTAACTATGGCATTTACTAGGACAACTGACAATGTTTTTATTTTAGAGGATTAGGTAGTGCTTGTGGAACACAGCTCTGCATTGAAACAGATAGGGAACAATGTTGTTTTCTGGTAGGTTTTGAGGTGCCCTAAAGTGTTTGTGATGTGACTGAGAATCCCAATGCAATGAACTGAACTCTCTTATCCTTTTGGTATAATATTTTGCTTCTGCTACGAAGATAAATTCATTGGGTTAAATATTTTCACCCTAATGCCTGAAACAAAATGAAGATGTAACTGTGCTCTTCCATGCTCCTAATCTTTAGTAGCCTGCAAGGGCTGTGAGTCTATTCTTTCCTTTTGTAGGTTATGCAAGGTAGAGCGTAACCTTCCCCTACAATGTGTGTAAATGCATAGAATAGTGAAGTCTAGCTCAGTGGATGTAGAATATTTCTGCCTTAGCCTGTTACCTGTGTGCCTAAGCAAAGAATTGATTTAATGGAAATCTGAGATAAACTGTGACGTTGTAACTAGGTTAAGAGCCAATTGCACTGGCTTCTATTTTGTCCATAATAGTGGTCAGAGATCGTCCCAAAGTGCTTTTAATAGTCATAGAATCATAGTCAAGATAGAATGGAGCAGCTCATCACCATTTTACAGGTGAAGAATTTAGGCATAGGAAGAACAGTATAACCTTTAGGTATGCTTACGACTTTTGGACACATTATTAAAATGTGGAGAACATGTCAAAGGGGATGAGCAGCTAACATAAAATAAGTCCTTTTAGAATTATCTAAGAGGAGGCATTTAAAGCATGACTTAACTGTGAAAATATAGCACTGAAGACTAGAGGCAGTTCCTACCAAAAAAGAAAAAAAACAGTGTTTCAAAACCACCTAAGATTCGTTACCTACTGCCTCTACTCCTCTAAAAAAGTCAAGCCATTTATGATTTATGCAGGGTCACACAAGAAGTTTCTTAAAGAAGCAAAGCCTCTTCACTGCCATTGTAATCCTTTGCATTTGCAAGAATGCTTTTCTAGTAGTAAGAACAATCTGAACATTGTTTGGAAGGAAATTTTGGGTGTTACAAAGGTTCTCTGCCACCTGTCTGACTATGCATTACTATTGTTACTAGTTGTCTGGTTCCATCTTCTCTGTAAAATTTACAGTAGTGAAAGATCTGACTTCAGCCATTTTTAAGAGAACAAGAACCATAGAAGGATGAAACCTTGCAACTACAACATCCCTCACAAATGCACTTCATGTCATTTGGGAATCCCTGTAATATTATGAAGTGATCCACAATAATACATCAATGGTATGTGACAGTACTAGCAGAAGCCTCCAACATATAATTCATGATAAAATTTAAGGAGAGAATGTAAAGTACATAACCTGTTAAATGTGTTGCTTTTCAGGTGTTCAAAGATATGAATATTCCTCAGATCCGAAACCCTTCCTTACCTCCTCTGGAAGATATGCCTGAAGCCTATCATGTGAAGATAGCACTCCTTGGTGCAGGACCTGCAAGTTTAAGTTGTGCTTCCTTTTTGGCTCGATTGGGCTATTCAGACATCACCATATTTGAAAAGCAGGAGTACGTTGGTGGCTTAAGGTAAAAAACAATGACAACAAAAGCACCATTGCCGATGATTGTATAAAGAACAGCAAAAAATATTGTGCAATGTAGTTCCCTCTAACTTAACCAAAGGTAACAGAAAAAGAACAGAAAATTTCAGATCTGTAAAACTTATTTTTTATTTAAATAATTTATCATTCAAGTTGAAATAGGGACAGTTACAGGCAAGCTTTAGCTGAGTTTGTGACTATCTCCTATATTCTCTTCAAATGACCTCTAAAATTCCAGGGTGCAGTTGTTATTATCAAATTAAAATTTTAGAAAAGTTTGTCAGGAACCAATTTGCTTTGTCCAAAACTTTTAAAACAAGATGAAGTACTTGTAGCCATACATGGTGAAAGAATTAGTTAGATTTTTAAAATGCTTTAGACAAATACTAATTTCATGGAGGATTTTAAACTTTGAGTGCTTTTATGAACTACCTTACGCAAATAAAGGTGACAGTGAATGAATTCATCATGTATGCCTGGACTTGCAGCTTTAATAAACCATAGCCTAAGAGTGCAGTAAACCTCAACAACTTGCAAATGCACAGAGGAAGGTACCTTTGCAGTTTTCCTGTATGGTGATCACTTGGCTGATATTTGCATGGTGTCATGTCCTCTACATTAGAAGATGAACTTTTACCGCTGTAACAATGGCTGAGATCATATAAAAAATTCTTTTAAATCCCTAAGTATAAGAAGATATTTCAGGAACTGAAATCAAAATAAAATTTTGGTAAAATCAAAAGAAAATTTTACATGTTGAAGATACATTTACACTAAAGTGTTTACAAACCAAAAAGTGAAAAGGAACAGAGAGAGAAAGAAGGGTGACATGCTCGCATTTCTCGATGGAGCATCACTTAAATCAATACAGTTGACAACATTAATGAATTTGATCCATAATGTCAAATATTTATTCAGTGCTCTGGAAGATAGAGAATCAATGCTGGAGAAGTTGAACTGATTACTTATATTTTTCCAAGTAGAGGAAGTATTCTACCTAACTATTGAGGTGTTAATACCTAAGCATTTAACTGTGGAACTATTTTGCTTGAACTGGTTGCCATAGAGGGTTGCAAATTTAGTGTATGAAATACCTGTTCACCTCTTGAGTAGCACATTTTTGTAAATACCAGATTTAAAATCAGTTTTGTTGCTATAAAGTAGTAAGAAATAATGAGATGTTTCTAACAATGAAGCTTTGCTTGGTAATAGGTTAAACTCAAGTTGGACTCCACAAAAAAATACAGTACTTTCTGCAACTGCTTGCACTACAGTGCTGCAGTTGCTTGCTCTGTGTGCTTGTGTATTTATATGTTCTATTAGTATCCATAATGGTCAAACAATACATTTTAAAATGTGTTTCTTTTTTATGGGTCTTAAATACACATTGCAATCAAGGTCAAATTTTACTCCCATTCATTGTAGAAAGTTTCACATCTGGTTTAAGGACATCAATTCCCTCTGTCCTTACTTTAATCTTGGAACAGAAGGGAGGCTGGCCTGTGGCAGCAATCATCCATTATTTCATTTGTAAGGCTTTGCAGTACATCTTTTAACAAGTTTAGGTTATTGATGGGTGTGTTTTCAAGGCTTCATAAACTATTGCAAATGTCTAACAAGAGCAAATTAATTTTGTACTTGGAATCAGCTGTTTTGAAGGGCAGTGCTTATGCACTTTTTTAGTTTGCTCTGCCTTTTTTAAGGTGTTTTTAACTAGGATGTTCCTTCATATACATGTTACATGATACCTAACTTTAATAATATTTTGACACTAGAAAGGTGTCCAGTGATTGTAGTTCCTGTGATGTGATATTTAAGCATAGCGTAAGTCTGTGTTTATCTGAACACATCTTAATTTCTCACATTCATGATTAGGTTTTCCTACATTTTACCAGTTGTGTAAAATCTATGGTTTAAAGTAAAGTAGCTGTGAGCAGATCACGCTCTTGCTTCGAGACTGTGAACAGGCTTCTCTGCTTATGTGCCTAGGTATGCCACCGGTTTGCAACATAGCAAAATACTTCTCTCACTAGGACAAAAGGGTGTCCCTTGAGCAAAAGTAATTTGGGATTACTGAGAAACACCAAGCACCTGCCCAAGCACCTCTAGCTTGGATCAGTTTTGAGGAAGAGGTGAATTTGTGGGACACTGTTCCCATCCACTGCATCCCTGCACTTCTGTCCCTTTCCCTTCTCCCCTTCTATCCCTTCACTCTCTCCATTGCGGAGTCAGAGACTGTGTTCGGCTGCTGAAAGAAATTGTATCAGAATTATTGATGTACCGGTTCACTTTCATAAAATGCAGCCTGTAAATGTGTGTTCATGTGTCCCCACAGAACTGTGTGCACTTGTATATGAACGTCTATAATATATATACACTTATATATATATATGTGTGGGTATACATATATATATACACACACACATATATAGCACAAAACTGTAACTAAATGTTTAATAAGAGAAAAAAATTGTTTACAAATTCTGTCAGTGATGTAATCCAGCCAGTGCATTCTTCTAAGAGTCAAGGAAATGACAAGCCTTGAGCAAATATATAGGTGGCATGGAAAATAGAACTTTCATTTTTTAATTAGATTTCTTTATTGAATCTCTGTTGCAGAATCATATTGATACATTAGTTTCTGTCTCAAACACCTTTTAACTTTGCATGATCTGTGAAAGTTGTATTGTCATGACACATTCATTGTATCTGATATTTAGTACACTTTTCATTGTACTCTGATCAGGAGAGGTAAAAAAAGGGTATTACTAGAAATTATAAGGAGGAACTTCAGTTTCTTACCAATATAATTGAAGTTGGTGCAACTTAAAATGAATAAAATCCTTCTGGACTATCAAAGTTAAATGTTAAAGATGGCGTGGTCAGTAACAATATTGTCCTGGTTTCCAGTAGAGACAGGGTTAGTTCTCCCCTGACTCTGTCAGGGCACAGCTATTCCATCCCATGTGCACCAGGCCCAGGGGCAGCAGGGAGCTGGCCGGGTAGGGAAGGGACGACAACAGGAAATGGGGAGGGGTGGTGGCGGCCTTGGGATATATATCGGAGTGGCCGGGCGGGGGGCGCGCGCGACGTCGGTGGCAGTCGGGACGGTGCAGGCTGCGGTCAGTATCGTACTCGTGTTTGTATTCCCCCATCTGTGTTGTTGCTTCCCTGTGATACCCGTTGTTCTGTTAAACAGTTTTCTTTTGTCCCAACCCACGAGTCTGCCTTTTTTTTCCCTTCCAATCCTCTCCCACCGCTGTGGGAAATCGGAGCGAGCGGGCTGCCACGTGGCTCTTTGTTGCCGCCGAGGCCAAACCACAACAAATATGTAAAATAAAACCACAGTGAATCGCGTGCCAATGCTTTGTTATGGAAATTATAGATCTACTAATGTGAAAACAGATTAGGCTGATGCTTAGAAATACCTGGGGGAGAGGCTTTCTATTTTGTGCATATTACGGTATTTTTTACCTTTGTTGAACAAAAGTATCTAAAATAGAACTTCACTGTGTTTACATGTAATATGTTTTACAGTGGAGAAATTTTGAACTGGTGTAAGTAGATGTCCTTTCTTTGGAAATAGAACATCTGTACTAGTAGATATGAACAGGTTCTATGCTAGCATTGCAGTTTTCCCATACAGGAGATCTGTGATTCTGGGAATTTGAAGAGGTCGTTCCTAAACTTCTCCAGGAGAGAGAAAAGCCAGCTAATAAACATGACATTGAAAAACAGGCTGGAAGCCAAGAACTGGTAGAAAATTACTGATTTGTCCATCCTGAAAGATCATAAAAAATGTATGAAGTAGAAATGGAGGAGGGTACAGTTTTAAATACCATTGCTCAAAATAGCAAATGCAACATTTTTTTTTTTAAAATGTATGGGAAATTTCATTCTTTTTTGTTGAATAGCCTAATAAATGTTTGCTAGAAAATGTTTGGTTTTGGTAGCCACGAGATCTTTTCTTAAATGGATGTCTTAAGTTTGTTTAGTGTTACATATTCTGGTGAATGAAAGGAATAGAGCTGAAGCTCTTTTGGACTCAAACTTAACATATCTTAAAGGGTTACCTGCAAGTGTGGGCAGGATTGGCCTCAAGGTGTACTGCTTTCTTGACCTATATTTTTAGCATTGGGAGACTAATGATGTTTTGTCATTCTAATGATCTAAAAATGCCAAGAGTCAAGTTTCAGCACATGTCCATTCACTTACATGAAAATTAACTGAGGTGTGTTATAAGTATTGAATTTTTTAAGAAATAAAAAAGTCTTTTCTTCCTGATAGCTTGAAGTATTTCACAGGTTTTTTATTTATTTTAGTACGTCTGAAATCCCCCAGTTCCGATTGCCGTATGATGTAGTGAATTTTGAAGCTGAGCTTATGAAGGATCTTGGAGTGAAGGTAATGAAAAATATATCCTGCCTATATATAGCTCAAAGAAAAAAGAACAAGAACTCTGCCAAAGATTAACAGCAAAATGTCATGCACATTAGTAAAGAACAATTAAAAGCTACGCTAGACAGAGGCAGGAAGATGCTTCCTCTTGCTCAGGGCATTTGTCTGTCTCCTGTCTGAATGCCACTAGTTTGGAAAAGGGCAATCAATAGTTCTCATCTGGCATGCCTGCATGTGATTAATTGTCTGTAAGAAACAAATTCCTAAATTGCTTTAGGGGTTCAATGTAGCTATTGGAATGATTTGATTTTTTTAATCCAGTTTTTTTCATGCAAGTTTGGCACTACTTAAAACATTCATATTTGATACTTCTTCTTTTGTTCCCTTTCTCTGAGGTTTTTTCTTAATGGTTTATCATACAGTCTTGCATGCAAGTTAATTTCATACAAATTAAACAGAGTGTTAACATGATCATCTATTATAAACAATAACAGTCATTCAACTTCTTGGAAAGCAATAGTTATGCATTATTCTGTTGAACAAATGTGTGTTGTTTATAGAAAATGGAAACATTGCTTTATTGTTAATTTAGGGCTTGAGCTGAAGATTTAGATAGTATTTGCAACTGCTGCACATTTGAATACAAGTTACAAATGTAGAATGCATCACTGGATCAAATTTTTGAGTACCGGGAGGGATAGTATATTTTTAACACAATACTAAAGCATTCAGTGAAGCAAGAAATTCGTCTTGGAATGTTCTGTGTTGATTCATATCATAGAAGCAGTAGGCTGTGGTCACAAGGCCCAAGTGAGAACCTCATACTGCCCAGGATTTATAAAAATGCTAGTAAGATGTACCATAAGGCTTTAAATACTACAGGCCTATTTTTTTACTCTAAAGACCCCTTTGCAACCCTTGAAAAGACTGACAGGATGGAGATTGAGTTAGGGATGGGGCTAAAACAGAGCACTGAGACAATTTTAGACAAAATTGCTGGCCACAGGCTCCTGGGAACCCTCTGCAAAACTCAGTTCCCCGGGGCTCCCTGTTATGACGAGGTCTCTGAATGGATTCATAGAGCCACCATGTCATCTTGACCTGCAAGTCCTCGGCAGTTTTGAAGTGCAGCAGAGAATCTCAATGTAAATTTGCTTCCGAGTTCTGCCATTGGTTTGCAATTGACCCTTTGGCAAGCTGGTTAACTAAGTACCTCAGCTTTATGCTTCTATAAGCTGGAAATATTTTTTGGTGTTTACTTAAAGCATTTCAAATCTGTGGTGGAAGGTGCTGTATTGTGTAAATGCTCAATAGTGCTGTTTATTCAAGTAATTCTACTGAAATTAGTAAGAATTAGTCAGCTGAATAAGGATTACAGAGCTAGGCCCTAGAAGTATTATGAATCCCCACATAAAATAGTATTGCCATTTAAATTCCTTCATTAGGTTTTCATAACATATGTACACAATAGGATAAAAAAAATGTAATGACAATTCACGGAGTGTATTTTCTTGCCGGTAAGGATGTAGGCAGTATTCTTGAAAGGATTACAGCTGTACATGGCTTTTTGCACCTCTGATAAAATTTATGCTAGATCTCCAAAGACAAAAAAATGTCAGTTTTTAAGTATTACACACTGTGTATTACATCTGCCTCTTTTTTTTTTCTTTTTTTTTTTTCTTTTTAACTCACCAGTAGGTAAAGTACATTAAATGGAATACAGGCAGATACAGGCAGATTCAATAATAAACAAGATATACAATGACATGAAGATGAAACTGTTGAGATCACAAAATATAGTGCTTACACAATGGAATGTGGCATTTTGTAAAGTGAATACACAAGTGATACAAAAAAATCTGGGGGAAAACCTTCAAGTTCAGAGAGTTTAAAGTACAGAAATAAAAACACATATACCCATGTCAAGAAGTACAAAATGTTAGAAGAGAAATCACACACACTTTTTGTGCTCAAAAGCCTTAGGGTTAGGAGAGATGAGCAAAAGGTAGTGTGTATCTTCAGCTGGATGACATCTACACAGGAGACTGCTACAGTTGGTTTGCAGAACACGGAGCAAACAATCTTCCTTGTCTCACACTTATAACAACTGTAGTTGTTCCACATGTGCACTGGATGCTCAAAGCAGGATTGCTGGTGGACCATTACTCTGCAAAAATTTTTCAGGTTGTGCTTTTGGAAGTAAGTAGTAGTTGAGCTGAAACAAATACAGACTATAGATGCGATTTTATTACTTTTACTTTTTATTTTCTTTTCAATAAATGAACACTAGTCAGCGTACTCTGAGCATTGTTGCTTGTCTAAACTGGAATGAACAATTCCAAGTTTAAATTCAAAACTGATCTCATTCATAATTTTGGAAACCATTTACCACACAGAGCAGTCTGCTTCGTTATGAGCAAGTAAGGCATGCTGCAGTTTGCACAGAACATTCTTGAGACTTAATGCCATGTCTGGCCCAGTCTTATGCATGCAGATTTTCTGCATCCACAAAGCCACCGCTGATTTACACTAAGGGTTTTTGACATAAAGGTGTTCTAGGTAGTGGTCTCAGTGCAAAATTTTGGCTGTGAGCTTTGAGAGTGCAGCACAAAGCAATACCGTCCTTTGTTTGCGACTGGCATTGCATTCTGCACCATTGGAGGCCTACCAAGTGCCAGGTACTGTGCAGAGAAACATTGTCTTGGTTTCTGTTCAGAACCCCTGTCAATACAGAATAGTGTCATGTCTTTTATTTCCTTTATTTCTTTGTTAGAGGCTCATACTTTCCCTAATGTTTCTGCAATAACCTAAAATGCCTGTGCTGGGTGATCCATTTAGGGCTTATTCCCCAAAGGAGGCTCTTGCTTCCACATCATGTTTCTTAAAGTCTTATTTTCACATGGGAATACAACTTTTCTTAGTCAGCACCAAATACAGTGATTTACTCACAGTAGAAAACTGCCATTTTCAACTTCAGTATTGTGTTCCATAGACAGGCTTTGTTTGTTTGTTTAGCTTGCTTTAACTGTTCTAGCTTACAGCAGAAGCCAAGCTAGCCTGTGGTGGTTCCCATTTGAGGGTGATCTGAAGGTACATTTTACCCATACCTAGTTTGGGCCACTTGCCAAATCAGAGCCAGTCTGGCTTTTTAAGCCTGGCTTGAGGGGAAAAAAAAATGTTTGCTCTGTTTATTCATTAGAAGATCCTGCAAGATGTCTGTATGCGGTACACGACAGAAATTATTTTCACATAATCACATTAAAAGCACGTAATCTTTAATTCTTTCAGATAATTTTTGGCAAAGGCCTTGCAGTGAATGGGATGACACTTCGTACCTTGAAAGAAGATGGCTATGCAGCAGTTTTTATTGGAATAGGTAAGAAGAGCTCACTGTCCTGTGTTTTGTCATCTTGAAATTGAGTACTGTCTAAGAATAAACTGGGACTTGTATCTGTGTTAATAGCATGATGTGAGACAGTTTCAATTTGATGCATTATGAAAGTATGGAATATAAGGAAAATTTAAAAAACCAGGAAGCTAAAGCTAGCTGTCTTCAGACAGTTATTTGTTAAATTTTTCAGATTTATATGATAGTTTTTTAAGACAAAAATGTAACTGTATGGGTTGACGTATTGTTTGTTTACATAGTTAAACATTGGATGAACTAAAAAATTATTCATAATTAATTGCCATATTGACCTAGAGCAATACACAAATTCAGTTTTCAGTTTTTGCAAACAGCTTACTATACCCACATAATTACTGACTCTGTGTGTAAGCCAGTGATACCATGCTTGGTTGCTTTTTTTCTTTCCTCCATCTAAAACATGTAGCATCCTTCAGATAGGCTGTAGTGAAATGTAATTATGGGATGGGTTAACAAAATAAGCTGACTTTGACTTATACTAAAATTGGCATCATAGGTCTGTCTTCTCTCATGTGCTGAAGAAGTCCTGCACTTTCCTGCTATTTGAATCACTGCTTCTTTTTAATGTTAGATTAGAATTGTTATCCATTTATGAGTATTTTGAAGTACAGCTGGGCCCATCACTACCATATGATAGGCATGTTGAGCAAGCATCGTCTGCAGTTGGTATGAGGCTTAATGCTCTTTATTGATCTAGACGTTGCCTAAGTGAACATAATAGGAAACAAGTTGTCCAACTGTTCCTCCTTCCTATTATTGATTACAGAGATGTAATTCTTAGTGCAGTGACAACTGTTGTTTACCATCTGGGTATGCAGTATAATAAGCATTGCAGGTCTATTCTGTCATGTGATTATAATACAGTGTGTTGTGATTTATATAATCCTAAATCCTTACATTGTTGGAGACCTTCCATGTATAGGAATTCTGATGTGTCATATTTTGATGTAATAGTATACAAGGTAATAACCCAACTTACCTTCTTTATTGTTTTAATCTATGTCTTTCAAACTGCTTTGTAAAATCTCACTAATTAGGGGTTAATTAATAAATAAACATTTGTCTTCTGAAAGTCTAGCATTTCAGAAAAAATTATCAGTTATTTTTGGAACATCGGCATGATTCTCCTGCATTTCTGACTCAGAAATTTAAAATAACAATTCACTTAAAGGTTAGCAAAAATGACCACCGAGCGCTACAAAGGATCAGTATGTTTGTTTTATGTATGGGTTTATTTTCTGACCTTAATAAAGTTATCCTAATACAAGACATTATTGGTTAGAAATATATATAGACAACATTGTGCTGTGCAGATGCTAGGCAAAGAAACACAGCCAGAATTTTAATAAACAAGGGAAGGTATCTGAAGCATAATTCTCCTGTAAACCATGTGTTCACTGATTGTATTAGGAAACAGGGTATAAATGCTAATGAAGGATTATGTGTTCCCACAAAGTTTTGTTATTTGAAGCTACCTTGCATTCATGATGAACTTGGTCCCTGTCTGCACCCCCATGTCTACTTGTCATCTGTCCTTTACAGTACTGTGTAAGGCACTGGACAGTAATGTGGCCTTGAGTACTACTAGTGAAAGATGGAGGACAAACCAAGGGGTTACAGATTTCTAGAGTTAGCTATATTAATGCAATAGAGCATTTATAAACTTTCAATAACAGTAGTTTTCCCATAATGAGTCTGTACTGTATTTTTATTTGTGTTCTTTGCCTCCTGAAGAAACATATACTCAATGAAATGTCCCATTTGAACATTACCCTGAATCATGGGAATAAAATAATTAGGGAATATTATTTACATGAAATCAAAGATTTATTTTTGTTTTTAAAGGCTGTTGTAATTTTGTTTTGAATGAATCTGTACCTTGATGGAAAATAAATATGATAGTTTTCAATTTTCTTTATTAATGGAAGAAAGAAATAGTGAATGGATGTGTAAAAGAAGATTAAGTCCCTCATGGATGAGGGAGTACTCTGTGAGAGCACAGCAAAAGACTTTGAAGTGTTTGTGTTTCATAGCAAAAGACTTTGAAGAGTGCATCTTTAATCTTGCAAATGGGATGGAACTCAAGAATTTATCAGTCAGGGTTGTATAAGAGTCCATTCATGAAATGGAGGAATCCTGGTAAATAGCCAGCTACATTAGGGAAGGTGGAGATTCAAAGAAAACTCTGAAAGCTATTTTCCTCACAGTTATGCATGAGGAACACTATTGCTCTCTGGGGACATCACATGAACGTCACACTCTTCAGCTTTTCAGTCCATGGAAGGTAACGTGCAGGTGACTGAGGTTTGATCACTTCTAGCAAGTGATTGTATTGAATAAAAATGAATAGCAAAGAATTTTTATGACAGCTTTTGGAAGGGTATTAAAAGTGTGCTCTAGTCTGTATTTTCTCTGTTTCGGACCCAAAGGGTAAAGAATTCCTCAGAAACTCACAGGTGGATAGGGGTTGACAGCCTTACCCTGAAATAAATAATAATAAAAAAGATGCTTTGAGGCATTGAGGCTATGATGGTGTATCTAAATGGAAAAGACTCTGTCCAGCCAGTAGGTCTGGTACATTTAGGTCACTGTTTGAAGCTCAGAAAAACGCCTTGTACTAAGCCTGAAAATGAACAGATGGCCATTATGTGTCACCAACAACTTCTGGGGTCTCAACTGAAGTCCCACCTTACCTCGATACTATTTTATTTTGCACAGTTGTATCTTTCCCAATTAGGCTGTAACCATATGTATAACCTTGTAGAGACTGATGTGGAATTTAGGGTTACTAGGACATATGTTGAACTAGCAAAGACTAGATCTGAGAAAAAGTGTTCATAATTACCTGGATGAGCAGTAATGAATCTGGGCAATGACACACTGGAAGTCAACAGTGCCCTCATAGCAGAGAACCTCAGCACAAATGGTAGGTGAATCTCAGTCACAGGATTGTCTGTCACCATTTTTGCTTTTGGTAGTTCCTTCAGTCTCCTTTTTTTTTTTTTGCATTATCTGAACTGTGTTGCATCGAACTAGTTCCTTATATTGTACTTCTGTTTATTTCTAGAGGATTGGTACGTGAATTGCCTCTTTCCTGTCCATCAATTACTCTCACGTCCTCTCAGTTCCTCTCTACAAAGATGTGTATTTTGCAACTAGCAGCAGATGTATCTTGTGTTTTGCATACAAGGACCTGAGAGACCAATTTCTTGTTTTTCTCCAGCAGTCCTGATTTCCGATTACAGTTAACATATATGTTAAAGGCTAGTCATAGAATCATAGAATGGTTTGGGTTGGAAGGGACCTTCAAGATCATCTTGTTCCAAACCTCCTGAGATGGGCAGGGACCACTTCCACTAGACCAGGTTGCCCAAAGTTCTATCCAGTTTAATCTTGAAAACTTCCAGGGATGCTGCCTGTGAAACACTTGCTCCATTCACACTCCTCCTCAAATAGAGGGGTCTTTGTGAGATGGAATAAGTGGGGAAAAGACAAGTTTTCCATTTGTGCTTTTTCTAAGCTTCCAGTTAGCCGATGAAAAAACAACATACGCACACACTTAATAAGGATGAGTTGAATCCTGTTTTGGTCCATATCTCATTCCTTTGTGCTTTCCCCCCAGGAAGGACATTTCCCTCCAGGAAGGCTGGCCTGGGGTCCATGAATCTCAGTTTCTTACATCAAAAGTAATGATAACCAGTAGGACACATGAGAATTTTTTCACAGGACTAAAAGACAGCAGCCAAACAAATTGAGGAACAACCTGCGAAACATATTCTGTGAACCTCTACTATATTTTTTTGATTCTCTTTTCATTGTCATTCAGTTTGGTGCAATTTCTAAACTTACTCAGTCTTATTTCGATGGGCAATTAAAAATCCTGAATAAGAATTAAAGATGTAGAATTAGAGTCCTGAAAACTTTAATTTTAAAGTTCTGTTTATTTTCCAGTTCCAAGCCTTCTGATTTTACTTTGCTATGAATAGGAATTATATCTCCCAATTGAACTTTCAAAGTTTTAAAACTAACCCCTAAAACTCTTCATAGAAATAAAAAAATCCTTTTGAGATTTGATAGATTATTTTCAATGTTGTCTACCTATAATCAACTCTGTTTTTTATAAGAAATGTTTGTGAAGAATTTGTCATTAAGCTGACAACTCAGTTTGAAAATTTTGCTATGAAAAAAAAGAAAGGTCTCACATCAGTTGCTGCCTTCTGTAAACACCATAGAGACTCAGGGCAATGGTGAAATGGCACGCTGAGAGCAAAGGGAGAAATCGATGCTGGGGTGAGGGGCTAGAGGAGAGAGCACATGGTCCTCACAGACAGCAAAGTAAGGCAGCGGAGGGTATCTTACGGAGAACAGAGTAGTCTGAACACTTTGAGTTACTGTGTCTTTCAGTGATTTTCAGGGTAGAATACTTATGATTTTTACAAAAAATGTCTATGGATATGTATCTCACTTGTCTACCCGACCAAATGTGGAAATACTAGGCTTTTTACTACTCATCCTTCTTTAAGTTCTGCTACATTCTTTGGAAAACAGGTCCTGTGATTCTGTCTTTTAAGGCTCCATAAAGCATTGTATATTCTTTTTGAAAGAGAAAATGCAAAGCAGTTTTTTATGCTAGTATTTAATTGAATGAAAACGAATGACTTAAATATTTAAATTATATATTTTGTTTTATTTGGTAAAATATTTTAAAAAATCTTAAGCACTCAGTCCCGGAAATTGCTTAGGCACTTTAACTTTAGTGCCTGTAGGTTTAAGGTTGCAGCACTTTCTAGTTAACATCTCCTTATGGGGCAAATGCAACTAATAATGAAACTTTCTTGGCTTTCTTGTTTCCTCCTCCATCTTGTGATGTTGAGTTGCTATAAAGTCAGTTTATTGTATTAGAATATACAGAGGACTTGTTAAATACTGCAAAATGGTAGGTTAGATGAGCATACAGAGTAAGTCGAAGCAGATTCTTGCATGGATGCATCCTAAATAGTGTATCCTGCTTGCAGGGGTTAAAGCCATACATAAAAAAAAAAAAAAAAAAATCCCTTGTGGAAAGAACCTTTGTGATAATTGCAGTCATTCATAGTTAATTAACATAACATTCAAACAATAATATAATCAGATGATTCCATTGATTGGAATGAAATTACGCACCAAAAAAGAAATTAAAAGTCCAAGCATTGATGTACCTTGTTTTTAAAAAAGCGCTGTTAGATTGATTTACTGTATCTTCCCCAAAAAGTAAGTAATCTCCTCATGCCTGTTATTATCTTCTGATTAACTATGCAGTGCCACCTGGTGTGCAGATGGGAAGAGTATTACACATCAAGAGCTCTGTTCACACCCACCCACACAGATATAAACCTACATGGCAAAAAGTGAACAGATGTTCATTTTGCTTGTGCTATAGGAAAAAATTGTGCGTCGTACTCCTGATTCATAAACGAAATTTGGAGGACATGAAATCTGCATATGGGGCCTGTAGGCCCATGGCCAGCACAGTCATTTATGGAGGAAATATGTCATATTCAAAATAGTTTTCATTTCAGGTTGTGAACAGACTTTTATTTGTTTGCTTCTCTGGTTTTGCTTTACCTTGTGCTTCTGAGTTTTCTTTTTCTCTTCCCTTGCTATTTCACTTGTCACCTCCAAAGGGAAAAGTTTAGAGGCAGAGTAATTTGAAAACATCTTCAGAATTTCTCTGTTGGTTGGTTGTTTTCCAGAATTGTTTTCTGTGTCTTAGCATTTAAGATCTCCCCTAAAATTATGTTTTTAAGCCTTGTTGCAGAGACCTGTTTGGCTCAGCAATGATGTAGCAAGTCACATAAAATATAGTGTATCTTGGTTAAAGATGGAACTGTAGTACAAACATTGCACAGCCTTAGGCTCTTAGGATCTTCAGCTCTATTTTTTGAGTTTTTTTTATGTTGTTTTGTAGTATTTTATAATTTCGGAAGTATTTTGACACTTCATAGATTATACAGTTTTTGCTGCAAGGAAGCCGATGCCTGAAGACCAGTTAAAACACAACAAGCATGGGAGAAAAAAAAAAAGTATGTTGGAAACTAATGCAGGAAAGAATGATGTTGTTGGAAACATGTTAAGCTAGATACTCAAAATAAATGTGTGCCTAGCTTAGTTTCTGGGTTGGTTTTATTGGTGCTTTACCTTATTGACAAGGGTTGTCACTGCCTCAGGATCTTGCAAAGATGGTGCTTTTCACTCGGGATTTTAAATGGCAACATCAGTGGCCTTTCAGGCATCAGTATGCTTATGCAGTAAATAATAATGTAGTCTGCAGAGCCAGGGAAAACACTTTGAACTACATTTTATTGTGAAAAGACAGAATATTCTAATCCATTTAGCTGCAAAAAGCTGTGAGAATTTGGTTATTAAATATAATGAGAATGAAGTCATCAAGATGAGTCATGAAGTCAGAGAGAGTCCTTTGAATAGTCTGAACAGCAACTGTGATGAAGAGCAGTGGCAGGATTTGAAGAAAGCCAATTCAAAATATTTCACAGTTGCCTTACAGAAACCAGAATAATTTTAAATTTACTTTTATTTTTATTTTTTTAATAAAGATCCGTGAGAAACTAGTGATAGATGCATTTGCTGTTTTGTACAAAACAGGATCAAAACTGCGCATTGAGCTGCAACTGCATGAAATGAAGTCCCAAGGAAGGTCTGCACAAGTTTGTGCAGTCAAGTATAGGACTTGTATAGACTTACAGTCTACCTCCTGGTGAGCCTTAGCTCATGGCTTACAGCTTGCAGAATGAATGCACCCTTCTAGAACACGACACTTCTTAATTTTTTCATGAGTCATGTGAAGAGTATTATATACAAATTACACCATAAATTGATTCTAATACAAAACTTGTTAATCCTCAGTATTCATGTTATTCATATATTCTGCTACTCTTTAATCTAAAAGCATTTCTTTAATTAAAAAGCAAAAGGAACATAGTTATATTAGAAAAGGAATTCTATGAAAGAACCTGTTCTTACATGCTTATAACAGATGTTTGAACTTGCTTTTTTTTCCCCGTGCACCATCTCTCCTGGAGACCAGAAATGTACATACATACAAGAATTTTTATGCTTGAGACATCTTTTTCTATTATTGGCATTTGTAGCAAGCTATTCTTCCAGTTCTGCAGACCTCACTACTGCTCTGGATGTTGGTGGAACATTCCTGATACACATCGGAAGCAGCAAGCAGTTGAAAGCTTTTAGGGCTCAGATGCACAAACCAGCTTATTTATTATTAATAGTCTTAGGACACTTTCAAAAATACTAATAATCTGCCTTTGGGCATCCTTAAGTTATTCACTTGCAAATGACACAGATTTTCATGCTCTTATTTACTTATCTTTCCTACCAAAAAACTACTTAGCATAACAATCTCTACTGCACATGTTTCACAAAACATTCTCCTGGCTTTTTCCAATATGCTAGATAGTTTCCCTGAAGAAATGCTCATCTAAATATAATGAAAAAATCAAATTGATTCATATTGTTTTAAGAGTAGTTAAGTTTTTAATATCTTAGTAGATTAATTCATCAAACATTATTAAGCACTTTTCGGAAGTTTATTCAAGCATTTGCTTTTAAGCATTTTCATGTTTGAGAAGTACATAAGAAAAGAAAATACAGAACAAAACGGTGATGTTAGATACTGCGTTTTCATACTCAAATGTTAAACAATTCAGTGCTTTACACCTAAAGAAATGAGCTGTGCTTGCTTTCCTGTTGTTTCTGAAAGTTCAATCCATGAGTCTTTTAGATGTACAAGTATCAATTATGCTGCCATCATTTTACTTCCATATTAATATTCAGACAGAATGAATAACCATCTATAAAACACAGCTGGTAAGTTGGTGCGGATCTATTTACTTTAGTTGAGCTCTCTTTTCTTGTAAGGGGAGTGTGTGTGGTCCAATAAGTATTTAATGCAATCAGACACTTTTTTGTACTTTTTTCTACATAATACTATAGGAAGGCTGAAACAATACAAAATTTAAACAATAGATTTAGAAATTCCTTGCTTTTCTTCATCTTGCTTTTGAATGATCAAAGGCTGATTAAAAACCTAGGCTTGTTGCATTTAAGTTTTTTTTTTTGTTAGAGGTTGTATACTTGTTCAGTTCTAACTATTGGTGAGAAGATGGCAAGTGCTTTTTTTTGTGTTAATGAATATAGTTTTAAGCAGTTTTCCTGTACACATTTATGTCTCATAAATACAGTGTTACTGAATTCATATTCCTTTCACTGCCCACTCACCAAGGTGTGTATCAACTTACTGAATTGACAAGTTACAAGAAAACCTGGATTTGTGCAGTTGATTTGTAGTGCTTGTTGAAGGACTTTTTGAGATTGTATTAGGAAACTTTCTTGCACTGTCAGTTCTCTGCTTTAGGAGAGTGCTCCCTAGGAATCTACCTAGGGAGCACATGGCCATGGCTCAAGGTTTCTGTCTGACCTGGTGGTCTTCTCAGCCATCTGCTTCTCTTTTCATCATTGCTTGGTAGTCAGACCATTGCAGATCCACAAACACTTTGCTATAATGAAGGGCAGTAAACTCATTTTGGAGGAAAAATCCTGACACCTGGGTGTGCTTGAGGCGAGTTTTGGTCCTTCATGTAACTTGAGGCACACTGAGTAGTGTTTCTGTTTGTCTGGGTGGGATTCACAGTCCAAGAGTCTTCTGAGACCTTTGCCTGTGGTCTGAGGGAATCCCTAGGTCCTTCCTTCAGGCTCAAAATATTGATTTAAAAGCTTTCCTGTTCCAGTAGTATTCTTGATTTTCTTATCTAATACAATGGCATTTACCATCATGTAGATATACCTTCCAGATCTTTTTAGTTTTAATGGGATGGCAGCTTTTAAAGGCATCAAATATCTAAGAAGAAAATTTTACATGTTCACTATAGTAAGTAATCTTTAACTAAGCTATATAAATATTTTTTCTGCTGTGTCTCAAATTTTAAGTGGATAGAGATTATTCAGGCTTTTGAAACACTTGTGGTAGTCATGATACTTGAAAATTGTTCTTTACTATTCTAAGCTATATTTTTAGGAGATGCCAGTCATATGGCTGCTTTTACTGTGAATCTAAAAGACATTGTGTAAATACATGTATTAATTATTACTAAGACTGTGTATATAATTAAGATAGAGCATGTGAATATTATAGCATGTATCACACGGCAAGTCTTCTGAAAGAAAGATATACAAATGTTTTCCTGGGTTTGTGTAGCATGCTGGTGTGGCCTACAGGCTCAAGATCAAATTTGACATCCCTTGTGCCTAAAGTCACATAAATAGTCTTTTGTGCACATTTTATAGTATCAAACGATGTTAAAAATTTGGCACTTTCTTGGTGATATCATAAGGTGTGGGGTATATACAGTAATTAAGATTCACTGTTTGTACTGTTACTGCTTTCAGTGTATTAATGCTAAATTTGATGTAAATTGTCTTTATAAAACAATGTTTACTCAGAGTGTTCAGATAGTACTAATACAAATCACATGTTTATTTAACAAAGGAAAATATTTTCCAGACATTGTCCTTGACAGTCTTTTCTTTTGCAGGAAATCCTTTGGCTATTGTTCATTCATTTGTGCTAGAAATGTAGTAAGCTGAACATGAACCATTAGAGAAAGTTAAAATGCATTCAACAGCTAGTATGAAGATTTAACATTCTCTCCAATGATCTTTGGTGATTAGTTTCATAGGAAATAAAAATAAAAAAAGAAGGATAACGAGAATTTAAAGATCAGCATGTTTCAGCCAATTCATCATTAACATAAATGATGCAATTGTGTTGAAATTACTAGTCACTTACCAAGTAGAAGCTTGTGATGTATTACGACATTGCTAAGATTTGTGAGGGTTTTGTTTGTTATTGTTTTATTGATGTAATAGAAAATGGAATAACTCGCTGCAGATTTCTTAGGACTTTTTTTTTTTTAATAATATATTGTTGGTTTGTGACTAATGGTAATAGATGGTTGTTAGTTTGAGCGTGATGTGTCTTTTTAAATAAATTCAAATGGTTTAGTAGATAGTGAAATTTCAATACCTGGTTGTTATTTAAATTGAGATGAAATCATTAACTTATCAAAAACAATATGTGCAATACATACAGCTTCTTCTTTAATACATTGGATTATTAAAATGGGAGTGGAACATACCTTCTAAAAGAAGCAGTTATTCTAATATAGTTGGTATATTGTTTAGTAGTTGCTGAAAATATCACAATTCATTATTTCAATATACAAATGATGTAGACATGATTGCTTTTCCATTTGCTGAGAAATACAAGCTTAATGGTGTTGTTACGGCCCAATACAACTCTTTTGCAGATGAAAAACAATGGCTAAATTTTTATCTGGGAAAAGATAAAGAGTTAGACAAGGGTTGCTTCAAAACAGCAACAACAAAAAAATGCTCCCATGAAGATTTTACATACTTGGTTGACCAACTAGCAGCTATTTAAATTTTCATATTGCTTGTGGTTCCTGAGTTTGATATTCTGCAACTGCATTGTAGAAGAAACAGTGGCTAAAGAAAAAGGGAAAGTCCAAAATGTGAAGCGTTGTGGTACCTATTCTGAATAGATTTTAGGCAGTTTTAATTATTTGATCTTCCTCTGGGCAGAGTGGCTTATCCCCCACACGCTGTGTGCCAAGCTCAGGAAGGCCCCGGCTGGCGAGCAGAGCTCTTCCATGCAGGAGCCTGAGGCAGTAGCTGAGCCTGGTTCCTGCGGTCTTCTCTGCAGCTTCAGTGCAGGAGCTCAGGGCATGGCTTGCTATGCCGGGAGTTAATGTGGTTAGCTTGAGTTCAAGACTACCGCAAATCCTAAAATTGTCCTAGATTATGGGATTTTAATTGCTGCTTTGTCTTGTTAGACTCAGAGTTTGAGTTTTTACCCATTGCTTGCAGAAAGAAATTTGCAGAGTTGGGGGAGATGGACACAGTGACCGTTCCGGGCAAGAAGTATAAGGTACTCTGTTGTGGTGTCTGTTGTCGTCACTGGGATTAAGCTCCTGCCTGTTTTGTTGCTGTAGTAGCTGCTTGGAGTAGGCTTGGAGTTAATTTGCATTAAAAAACCCTGTTTTCCTTCCCACAGTAAATAGAATCTAAAGAAATCACCCCTAATTTTTACAGTCCATACCTTCTTTGCGCACAGCTTTTTCTGGAAAGGCCAATAAAATCAAGAAAGTTTTGAAATCTTAGCTCTTTTGAAATCATAGGGACATAAACTCTTAATGCACCTGCTACACTGGCAAGTTGGTTCCTTATTTTTCAAATGCAAATATGGGCCTTTGCATGTGCTGAATGTGCCCTTTATTGTATTGAAGCATAGAAAATACACATTGTAGCTCAGTCACTTCTGTAGACCTGCCATGCTTGCAAGAATGGAATGTGTTTAATCAGCCTTGCAGAGTGAATAATCATAGATGCAAGTGTGGTGTTCAGTGTTCATTCAGAAAACTATACAATATGCAAACAAAATGTTTAGTTAAAGGAGAGTTGAGTGAATTGCAGCTGTGGCAGGAGATGGTACTTGTTTTTAACTGGAAGCCACGTTCATTGCCTTTAATTTTTTATTTGGTTAATAACAAAAATATAAATCATGCACCACAGTAGATCTCTGGAGGGGAGCAGTGTGGTGTTATGCTCTGGCTATTGGCTTCCTGGCTCTGACTCTTCAGTCTTCTCTACTGCTGTAGAGGAATAGTGAGACTTAGCACAGAAAGGGCTATAAAAATTCTCAGTACTGTAAAAGTGCTGTGGAGAAGCTAGACTGTGTTCTTGCTGGGAAACGTTCAGGCTGTTTCTTGGAGATACAGAAATCTTCATTTCTAACCACTTGTAATTTTTACTGCTTCCCCAAATTTGATTTCTGCTCCAGTATTTTGAAAAGGAGTGTAATGGCCACAAAAGCAAAATTAATAGTACACAATTTTGCACTGTTGGCACGAATCCAGCAATTTCTTAATGATTGCAAGGAAGTTGAAATTTTTTATCAGGTAACCTCTTACTTTCATTACATTGTTTTCTTTAAAATTTTCCCCTGTAGGATCATGCTGTTAAAGACGTATTGTATTCTTCGTACTGCTTTTAGAAATGAAATTTTAATAATTTATCAAAAATGAAACATATCTTGCATAGCACCTAATATATATTTATTTCAACATTTCAGATCTGAAAAGATCTATACCAGAAATAGTTTGCTTACATGATTACATTTTATTTACATGTTGGAAAAGAGCTTTGAAGACAGTGTGATTATATTTGCTTTGCCAATTTGAAGAGCAGCTTGACTTTGTTTCCTTCAATGCTCGTAGAAAATTATGCCTCTGTATAACTCCTTTTAGTAAGATCTGCCATGCAGTAGATGTTTCCTTATTTCTAATAAGCATGTGGTAGTATAAGGGTCAGGGACTAACCAGTGAATAAAAGTCAAAACTCAAAATGAGGTGCCTTTCCTGTTTAGCACTGGGCAGTGATAGATACTGATAATGTTTGATTAATGAGCAGCAGCCTTGCAGTAGGTAAAAACATCTGTAAGAAATGATTTATTATTTCAAAGGTATTGGAAGCTTACCGTATCTTGTAGATTTAACTATGTGTGCCTGAATAAAATAAATGAGATGCAACATGTGAAAAATGAAAACACATTACTTGTAAAGGATGTGTCACAAGCAGGGTATTTTTGTTCAAGTACACTTTGTCATGGAGATTTTTAATGTTGCTCTGAATACAAATCATTTAACTGGTTCATAAAATCAACCTAGTTGGAATTCTTGCATCTATCATTGAGACAGAAATGAGGGTTAAACCTAATATGCTGGAACTTTCCTTGAATGTTTGGATTTGGCATCATATACAATTGTTCAAATTGCACATATGAACATCAAGAATTCTCTCTTAGAAGTATATTCATAGATTTTTTTCACTTTCATTATAATTTTAACATTGAAATTGGGAAAATTAATTCATTTGTAGTGTCATTAAAAGGTAATAGCATTAAAGTTTGTTAATTTTGCTGCAAATGTGCTTGTGACAGCAAAGGTCTAATTCTCTTTTCCCTATGTAAGCTGTGTGTTTGAAAATGAACAATAACTTGTAGAAGGAGGTTTTACTTTTGTGCACATCTTGTAGTCGCTTGGTTTATAAAGTGACCCTATTCTTTCCGTCGTTTGTGTCTGTATGCATTGATCTGATGTCACTTCCCTTGGTTCTATTCAGGACTGTCACAGAGTTCGTATTGCATAGAACTAATGATGGTGCAGACTTACCTCCATGAAACTGCAACACGTGTTTAGACAAGTTAGGGTGCCCTGACTCCTGTGTTAGAGAAAACTGTCTTCTCTCTACTTTTGGAAACAGGTACAGTGGAAAGATAGAGCCTACTTTCCCATTTCCTCACCTTATGCCAGGTCAGTAACTGTGGAGCACTTCTCTGCAATGGAGAATATTAGGAAATTATGGTCTGTGCTGTTCCATAAATCCACACTTATTCTTTATGTGTACCTGATCTACTTTCCTACTTTTCTGTTCTGTCAAATTCAGTAGACACCTAAAAAGCTTTTCCTGTTGGGATTTGGCACTGATTACTTAAGTATGTGTAAACTCAAGCTAGGAAAAAAGACATGTTTTCTTATTATGTAAAAAAAATATAACCTGACAGAGGTTTTAATAAGGAGTTCCAATTTTTAGTAAAGTTGGATGAGGTACTGCTATGCCCCTTGAATCTTTTCACACAACCTGATTTGTCTGCAGAATTTAGTGCTGAAGGTCTACAGCGTAGTAGTCACATTATATTTAGTTACTTAGGGTCATTGTTTATCAAAAGTTTTGTTTAAGGTCCTGTTAGATGCTATTCATAGCATTTACTTTCTTCATGTACAGCCTTTTCTGCTCTGTTCTTCATCTTGTTTTGATCTTACCAACTCCTCTATAGTGGGAGTTAGTAGAAAAAAAGACTCTTTATTTTCAATTCTCTTTTCATAGTATCTGTGAAATAAAAAGAAGAGGAAATTAATCTTGTCCTCAGACCATGCCTTCAGCCAGTTCTTTAGGGTCCTTGAGTAATGTCATAGCTTTGAGTTAGAAGGTTCTCTTGTTTGTGGAGAGGTTGGCTCATCCTCTCATCAGGCCCTAGAAGTTATTTTTCTAAGATGTACTAGGCAGTTAAAGCAATTATGAAAGTGGAGGGCATCTGGTTTTACTGTCACTGGATTTCATAAAATAGAGCTCCAGCAGTGATAGCAACTCCCTCTCTTTAATGTGGAAGCCACAAACTGACTACATTAAAGGGGTGACCTTTCAACCTACAAGCTGAGAGGAATTAGAGCAGCTTGCCAACTATGAGGTCTTGGTAGTGGCTCTGCAGCAGGTGTTGGCCTAAAGAACATATGGAAGAACAGCTGGACACTAAGTCCTCTGAGCTCTCACAGGATCCTGACCCATGTATATTTATAGGGAGAGGGAGAAAAAGACCCAAACCTAAAAAAGTAGATAATCAGAATTTATAATAATGCTACATGGATGTTGTGATAATTTAGTATAACAGCCAAATTGAAAGTTCAGAAGGAAAAACTGTCAGAAGCATTGTAAATCTGGTAATTTCTGCACTGAAGGATCTGGATCCAAATTCCTTTGTCAGGCAGCTAAGTCTGTAAGCTATCAGGCATGGAAGAGGAGAGATCTGCTGCAGAATTTGTAAAAAAGTTATGTAGACAGCCAAGCACAGTTTTTCTCCTTCCCTTGTTGTGCACAAGAAAACAATAGTATACCTTGAATTGATACATTTTTTTAATGTTCTTTATCATTGCTGTGGTGTTTAGTGATTGCTTTCAGCTTCTGAATTAAGCTGGCTAACAGGTGGTAGATGACTTCTAAAATGCCACTGAATTAAGGTTAGCCTTAAGGACAGAACTGTTTAGTGCTGTGGTCCTATGAGAATAATCTTGGCTTTGTCAAAGATCTGGTGAGATTTGACATGCAATGTATTTTTTTGCATAATTTTTCTTTAGTGTCTTTGTAAAAAAAAAAAAAATAATGAAAAAGTACAGCATAACAATGTATAACTTTTAAGAGTATAAATTCTGATCTTGTTTCCTCTGAAGTTATTACTAAAGCCGTTGATGAAAACAGTTTGTTTTGCATCCAGTGTTTGGTTTAAATGAAATCTGTGTAAGCTTTTGAAGCTATGTATTACTATTATTAGCAAGTTTGGTGCCTATGCTTTTGTAAATATGTAGAAATAGAAAGAGTAAAAGGAGAATCTTAGCATGGCTTTTCCTTGCAACCCTGAGCAGAAATACACTATTATTGCTCTCGAGTGCCAGAACTGTGCAACTACTACTGCTTCTTGACATATGACATTTTCCAAGAACCATATGCAACTATTTAAGCATCACCATTTTGTAGCAGAGACCTTGGCTTAAAGGCACAAGAAAACCTAAAGGTTGTGGAATAGGCACGGAAAAAGTGAGACAAAGTTGAAAGGACATGCTCATTCTTCAGAGGTTTATCCAGAAATCCAGAGACATTCCACAGACAACCAAATTTGTCCCAAGACTAATTTCTAGTTAAGTGGCTTAGAAGATGAAGCAAATAGGAAGGGAAGAGCCTAGTTTAAGCAGCATTGCAGGGCATCATAAGTCTTGTTCAGATTAAAGAATCATTTAGCAGCCTCTCTCTACAGTTTGTCAGTATTTCAGTTAAAAAAGTGAATTTCCTTTCCTCATGTGTGTATGCCTCAGTGAGCATGTGGTAGGAGGACTCTGCATCCAGCATTGTTTCTGCCAAGGAGGACACACTCTGAAAATAGCATCTTCTGCCATCCCTTCTTAAGACTGACATCATTATTCTTTACTTTTTGAAAAGTGTTCCTAACTTCTCTTCGCTAACTGTAATGTGGGGAGCATTCTTTGGTATGTAACTTTTTCTTTCACAGAATCACAGAATTGTCATGGTTGGAAAGGATCTCCGAGATCGCAAGGTCCAACCATACACAAAAACACAAGGCCGTTCCAGTGTCTGACCATTTTTTCAGTAAAGTAATTCTTCCTCATATTCAGTCTAAACCTCCCCTGGTGCAACTTCAGACTATTTCCTCTGGTCCTGTCATTATTCACTTGGGAGAAGAAGCCAGCACACACCTATCTACAACCTCCTTTCAGGTAGTTGTAGAGGGCAATGAGGTCTCCCCTCAGCCTCCTCTTCTCCAGACTAAACATATTCAGTTCCCTCAGCCTTTACATCTGTATTAGTAAAGGAAGGGTGCTGACTCGCTTATTTTCTCCCTTACCAGTTGTACCTTTGTCAAGGTTTGGTGTTGCTACTGTTTTATTTAGGTGAATACACAGTGGGAAGGAACAGTACCAGATATAGATAAGGACCTGAATCCGTGTTTTAACTTCAATGTGTTTTACATAGAACAAGTTCACCTTGCTAGTCAAACCTGCTACATACCTAAAATAATTTCAAAAATCTGTGACTGAACATATTGAAGCTGTTTCTCATATTCATGAAAATGAATGTTAAGTAATAATATGACCTGACAAATGTAGTGTTTATAAATGAAAGGTTTTGTGCAATGACAAGAAAAGTATTCTTAAATTTCTAGGTGATTTTTCATTATTTTAAAATAATTTTCAGTAGCTAAAGTGATTCAGGTATATAAAAACATGTTATTAGGCCTTGCTTTAAGGTGCATCTTGAAGCTTCTGCCCCTGTTGTTATCTGGATGTATGGGTTTTTGGCACTTCTAAGTCCTGAATCTGTTTTCAAATATAGCAAGTAGTATACACAGCTGTTGAAATATATTTCGCAGTCATCTTCATGGCTGTATTGCATCCCAGAGGTATACAATATTCAAGCCAATGTTATTTTGAAAAGACATTGATTTGGGGTCCTTCAGCTGTCATCATTGTTTTCCAGTGCAGTGAAACTTGGATAATAAGCTACAATACGCAAGAATTATGAACTAATGCTTCAAGATAAAGTTCATTATGTCATTGTGTGCTTTTAAAATCCTGTGCTGTTTTTGCTCGTGTTCTTCAGCTGGGATGGAAATGTATCTATAACAGTATGACTAATTATCTTTACATGCATTTATCACTAAATAAACTTCACACAAGACAGGAAGATTGTTTACTTAAGCAGTATAATACTGGGAATGGAAGATAGCTCTAGAACATAGGATTACATTGCCAGAATGGCACTATTTATTAAGCTATGATAACGCTAATGTTCCTCTTTGATGTATAGCATGTGCGACTTCAGCTGAACTTGTAGAGAGCCTTAAGGATGTTTCATTGAACATTTAGTATGGCAGCAAGCCAGAATACATTTAGCCTAAACCCAGATGACAGGTTGGTAATGAGGTAGTGATTGATGACCACTGCTTCCGTATGAAAACCTGCTTGATATGCTGGGGGGGAAATGCATTGCTAGCTCTTTTCATTTCACTCCCTCTGTATTAGTTATTCTTAGTGTAGAGGAGTAGCATTGGTTGCTGGGTGTTCAGTCCGGGCTTCACTTTTAGATGAGAATTGAGTACTCAGCTGAGATTTTAGAAGCGCAGCCCTATGGCTACATTTATGTGTAATTTAAATCCTAATTTCAATGGATTTTTATTATCAAAAATAACTGCAATTATATCACCTATAAAACACCCTATAATATCCTTATAACCTGGCTTTGTAGTTTTACAAGTCCTATGATTCACCTCCTGTGCCATATTAAAGACATTGCTTTCCCTTCTAATATAAAAAGAAAAACTTGGCCCAAAGGTTGTAAAACGTTGCTCAGGCAAACAAGACTGAACAGAAGACTACTGTTTATTTTTCCTAGTACTCTTGAATGCCTCGTTGTAAAGGCACTTTGCACTGCTTATTCAGATGATGGACAAACTGTTGTTCTGTGCACCAGGAACGATCTTTAAGCCCTGTCCTTCAGCCAGATTCCAGCCTGATGTCTGAATTAGCAGCAAGAAGAGTTAGGAGGAGGCAGCAGAAGACTCTGGGGATTTTATCCCTAGCTGTACACACTCAAACAGGGTGTATATTAGATGTCCCCAAAGCTGCAGGATAACTAATGGGATCACATTAAGGCCTGGTTAGAAATCACCCAGGGATGCAGCAAAGGGCGCTAGGGCAGTATAAATATCCAATGTCAAAAGAGGCTCATTATTAGTGTTTTCCCAGGGAGAAGTGTCTCTTGGCCAGGAATGGGTGAGGAGGCTTGTCACCCTGAACAGAGTGACATTACATTTCCTCCAAGCAAAATTGTGAGCAGGAAAAACTGGGTTCAGTGGTAGAAGAGCCAGAGTAAGGAGATGATGAAGCAGGGCTGGGACAGTTTCCATTCCCCTCCTGCAGCTCCTGGGGTTGTAAAGGAAGTTGTCATGTCCTGTGGGGGTGGAGTGGCTGGTTTTTGGCAAGGAGCCAATGTGGTATCAAAAAGGCAGATTTGTGGTGGTGTTTGAGAACGTGCATTGGAGCCAGACAAGGGAGCCTGTATTGCTGGGGTTTGCTGATAAGCCTTAATGGCAGGACAGGTTTTTACTTGACCAAGGTGTGTGTCTGAGGCTCGTTGAGGCCTTCCTGGTACCGCTCAGCAGCCAGGAAACAACCACCTGTAATGATTATTGAATGTTTGGGCTAGTAATGATTGCTTTGGGCAAATCTGGTAGTGCTTCTGGTGTGACTCCAAGAAAAAACAAAGGAGCAGGCAAGACAGGAAACCACTGGACTTCCACTGGATCTGTGGACTGGTGGCAGCTGCATTTACAAGCAATTTGTTTGGTACCACAGTTCATCAAGAAATGGATGCACCTTCCCCTTTTGGGTTGATACGGAGGAGAACAGTTTTTATCTGCTTGGGAAGCTGTCCAGGAGTGTACAAAGAGCTAAGGTAATCAGTAATGCCACTTGGTGACAGAGAGGGTGCTTGTGGAGGAGCTTTCGGAGGAGAGAAAGGGATAGTCCCATTGTATGGTGTAGGGAGAGGAGGCTGTCCACAGCACAGGGCTGGATTCAGATATGCAGTGCTGAAGTTTATCTGTATATACACAAACCAAAAATGATTAAGGCAGGAATCATGATCTGGTCCATCCAGGTCATTTAACTTCCACAGAAGCAAAATTAATGTTATTTTCCACTTGATGGCTTCTTTTTTCGTGTGGCTCTCGCCTTTCATCTCACTTGTAATGTTTTTGAGAATCTCTGTTTTTTGAAAAGTAAGTTTCTTAGGGAGCACTGAGCTCCTTTTTGTTTGGAAGGTACCCACATCATATGTTTGATACCAAAATAATACTTTAGACATTAATGTCTGTTGATTTAGATACTCATTTGTCTGGGAACTTTCATTCCATAAATTCCTGTGTATGGCTGTAGCATCCCCAGGGCAGGTGGTCTATTCTGAGAGCTGCAGAATTTGTCAGCCCAAGTTTGGTTTAAACATTGCTTTCTTATGAATATTTTGATTGAGTTTGTCAAATATTCACACTTCTAAACCATCCCTAATTGAGACAACCACATTTTGTTGCTCACTGACCAGTGACAGGATGGAGCATGTCCATTGATTTTTACTCTGTTCCTGGAAAGACCTTAATTTTAACGAGTAGTGGCAAGTGAGGACATAGTCTTTGGGCAGAGATTAATGGCCATATGGTGTTGTTGCTTATACACTGGAAACCTTAGTTATTTACTGTAAAATCTGACTCAAAATTCTATACGCAAAGCAGAGACTCCTACTTGGTTTGTTTCCATAACAACATACAAAACAACATCAATCATTTATAGTAGATCTCCACACTCCGTAATTAGGGATGCAGTTTTAAGAAGTGTGGGAGGAGTTGTGTAAAATGTTTTTATGTTAAAAACAATGTTGGGCCTTGTTCACATAAAAGCTTATGCACAGGCTTCACTGTAGATTGTATAAGTAATTCCATTGGCATTTATGGCTATGTCTACACAGCTCTGGTGCGGTAGTGCTGGAGTGACTACACACCCTGCGCTCTGTGTCCTGCCTCAGTAACTAGATAATGAATAAGGTTTGCATGAGGAGGAGCTTGCCTTCTGTATAGGGAGCAAACTTGGTCTTAACTTGGGGTTTACCTCAATATACAGTGTCAACAGACCACTTAATCTTGCAGTGCATGGACTTCAGTTTGTGTAAATGTTTGCAGTACAACAACCTATGATATTGTAGAAAAGCATTAGCAAGCAAAAACTGCTCAGAACATTTGTTTCACGCAACAACAACAACAAAAAAAAGCTGTGTATATTTTTATATTTTTAGTGTAGACTTTTAAACCAATGGACATCAGCTAAAAGTATATATGATATTTTTAACTGGTACCAAGTATGTTCATGCCATCTTCAGACTTGCTACAGTACAGCACTCAGTGACAGATACTGCCATATACAACTATTACAATGTCGTAACTTCTGCAGTGAGCCAGTTCCACAAATCCATTAATCCCTTGTAGTGATCTACAGATTGAAAGAATTCAAAGTCATCAAATATGAGATATTAATTCTTCACTAGACTTACCACTTTACTAGGAAAAGCTTCTTCGGCTTTTGTATTGTTTGGCTGTGAATTTTTTTTTTTGAAATACACATTATTTGCATTTTAAAGCACCTTTTAAGCTCTCCTGGCATTTTAAAGGCAATGGTATAACTAAGTTATAAAAAAATATTTTCTCCAAAGCATCTTGTAGCTGACAAATCCTTGGGCCTCTAGGCAAGTGGTGTTTGAGTCTGGTTACTTACAGCTTCTCCAGAGACAGTGCTGGTGGCATGAGCCTGGAAAGGAAAGGCTGAAGGGGAAAGCCATGCACAAAGTGAGGGAGAGTTGGAAAAGAGCAGTAGATAAAGGGGAGGCAAACAAGAAAAATATATCTACTAGAAAATGAAACTAAAAAAAAAAAAGGATATATGAAGGAAGAAAAACTAGATATGATAGAATGCATAAACTAGGAAGGCAAAAAAGGCAAATTGAAGAAATAAAACTGAATGGTATGAGTAATATCCATAGAGATGATAAAAATGAAAACAATTAAAATCAAGCAAAAGGCTCATATAGCTATTTCAACCACATTTTCAGTAGTTTTCTTTCTTTGAAAACATAGATGTCATTTTTTCTTCTAAGAAAAGGAACAAACAAATGGAATAGATATGTTTTGCTGAACTAGGATCCTTTCAGTCTTTGTAAAATATAGTTTGTCAGAAATACCAAATCGGTAACAGCTAAAGTTAAAAAAAAGGAAAAAAAGTATTTATACAAATACCTTTCCTGACTGGTCACCTGTAATAGGCTGAAAAATGGGGAAATGTGTGTATTTTGAGGATTTTTACAAGGACTTAAATTACATTAGTTCTTCAACTCAAAATTAAGCATATCGTTATGCTAGCCATTTTATTGGGTTTTTTCAAAATGTAATTAAATCACAGCTAAAGTTGCTAGGTGACAGGTAAGAGAAGCTGTATAATTAGACATGCCCCAAAAAAGTCAGGCAGTTGAAACTATTAATCCTGAAGGAAGGTTGCCATTGTCTGTACTGACACCAAATGACCATCTCATTCAATGTACAGTTCATTAAATAGTCACCTCCCACTCTATTTCTGCACCTGAGCTCTTACTACTCTGTGGGGAGTCAGTGGAAATAGAGGGACTTTTAATTAGGTGCTAATTTTGATTTGCTTTCTGAATAACTCTTTGACAACGTATTATTTCTAAGTTTCAATATTAGCATTCACTTGTGTTTTCCAAAGACAGAGTGTAGCTGCCTGCTGATGTGTGTGAGTCTTTCTACCTATGTTCACTCTGTACAGGCTACAGGAAAAAGAGCTATGATGTGTCATGGCCTCTAGGTATGATCCATCTCCTTAAAACAAGGAAGGAAATACAGTTGCAAAAATAAGCGAATAAGCGCTTTACAACAATTAATGGATACTGGGGGCTTGATTCCTGTCTCTAGTTATTGGGACCTCCTCCAGTCTCTGAGATCTTTCTAAGACCATAGAGAGTGGTCTTTCAAGGATGTTGGCCACTTCTGTCAGTGCCTTGATTCCTGTGTAGGGCGCAGGTGGTCTGGGTGCCTCCAGAGATCCAGTTGCAGAGACATAACTGTTAAGACAATGCTTGCACTGCAACTGTCGTAGGGAGGAAATAGTCTGTATGCTTCCTGGACTGTAAAGATTCTGGTTATGAAAGGTCCACTGTTCCAGCATTTTAAATCCTAACATGTGAATGATTCTAATGCATGGTCCTCAGCAAATCACTTAAATTTCTTTGCACATCTGTAGAGCACAGGGATAAATGTTTATCTCTTGTATTTTGAGGTTTGACTGTTTGCACAGCACCTTGAAAATAGCACTATAAACAGTAAGTGCTATTTGTTACTATTGGTATTGAAATAACTCATGCAGCCAAGCGTAGAGTATAGCTTGCTGTCTGCCTAACTGATTTGCATTTCTGCATGCAACAAAACTGGGAAGGTGTTGCTGTAATATCACTACCTTCTTTTTATAAATTTTTGCAGGACAGACAGGAATTCTGCATGCTGTACTTGTTATGCATTTAATTACAAGGCTTCAGAAATTTTAAGTGATTGTTTTCTTCCTTTCTTCTTAAGTGTCATGATAACATTGCATTTATAGCATCTTTCTGATGGCTTCATTTACTGAATGCATCATTCTGTTTATCTCTTTCTAGGTTTTTAAGTAATCTTAGTTGGATGTATGCATTACCTTTCATTAATTAATGTTCCCCTATTCTATAAAATCTATGTAATTAGGAATTTTGGTTTCAGTACAGTATTCTAAACTGTCTGTGTAAATGGTTGAATTAATAAATAAGTAAATAGTCAAGTCCCCCAAACCTGCTGTGGTGCCTCAATAGTAGTCTTTCTGTCTTGCAAAGACTGCATTTAGAAATAGTTGTTTCTTGCCCATTCAACAGTTTCTTCAATCAAATATTCTGCAATGTGGCTTAATTCATTACTTTGTTCCTGAGCTGTGAGTCTCTGAAAATGGCTTTTTCTTTTCTGTTAAATTGATGATAGAGATGATGATGAAAAAAGCAGCTGTCTGGTATATAAATACGTATCTGCTCAGCATTTGATTGCAGAGTCAAGAGATGTTATAATCCTAATCCCTCCCTCCAAAAATGTGAGGGCATGAGCTTTTGGAAAGACCTGTATTTGCAGGTATGGAGCTGTATCTGTGCATATGCCTGGTGATGAGACTGTCAGTGCAGGGTTATCAAGCTGATAGTTTTCATCACACGTGCTCTACCTTTAGCATCCAGATCTGGTTTTGCATTTGAATGCATAAGTGAATACTTGTTTTCTATTTACATGTGTACTATAATCAGAAATAAAGTGGTGGCTGCCAGAATGCATGTCAGAGGTGGATTTTTTTAGTAGAGGGCTGTTTATCCAAGTCTCTCTCTTCTCACACAACTGTTGTTACTGCTAAGGTTCAAGTGATCAAGCATGCATGGTTTAATTTTATATGTGAAGCAAAACTAATTTATCATTGAAAATACTGGTGTGAAAAGCTTGGTTTGATTTGACAGTGCCAAGCTTCTGAAAGACAATTTTGTCAATGGGGCAGCAGATGTACAAAGCAAGATTTTCCATCTGCATGGTGGGGTTTTTATGTGGACTTTAAGGAAGCTGCAGTACTGGGCAGTGTCAGTTGTCACCTGTCAGAAAATGGCATCAGAGGTAGAATTACTGTTCTTACATGTTGCAAGGAAGGGATATTTCATAAGTTGGTTTTAAATACTAGTAACTTAAGTCCTCTGAGAATAGAGGAAAAATGTATTCAGCTTTTGATTTAAAGTCCTTGGTCTTGTTCTACACTCCTATCTTAAAAGATCAGTGAGTATTTCTGTTGAATAAGACAAGCCTAACTCATAACTTGCTGGGAAAGGGTGGTAAGATGTGGTTTCTGTGTAGAAGTATACATGGTACTAAAAGGAAGCATGGAAGGAAATTTTGGAGCGAAGAAGTTTCAGAACTAAATTTCCAGCGTTGTGTGAGAGCTATATTTTCTATTTCTCCATTCCTGAGTTTTGTTTCTTTGTAGCTTGTGTAGATGAAGTGTCTGAATCCTAGTACATTGCCACTGGCTAGAAGAGCTCTGCAACCAATAGGAACATGTAAGGCCTGTGGAAAAAACCTATAGAAGCCTGCGAATTTATCTTAATTTTCTGTGAAGGTCTGGTACCTATGCCCTAATAGGGAATGCTTTTCTTTTACCTGACTGTATTAGTGGATTTTTCAAATCTCAGATCAAAAATTAAGAAGTCTTTCCATGCTTGGAACCTCAACCCGGGGGTGTTTCACAGAATCATAGAATGGTTGGGAAAGGACCTTTGGAGATTTTCTAGTCTAGCCCCCTAGCTCAAAGCAGAGTCTGCTAGAGCAGGTTGCCTAGGACCATGTTCAGTCAGGTTTTGAACATAAGTAAGAATGCTTGCTCTGAAAACCTCCCGGTACTCCAGAGGTTCTTTGACTCCAAGGCACTCTTTTTGCTAAATAGTGCGTCAGTGATACATAGGCATACAGATATTTTGGCAGATAAGGGCCCTAAAGATACTTAGAATATTAACCAGAGTATTAGGTGCACACCCAGGGAGGGGTTTGGTTTAAGTACTGTATTCAGTTTAGTCCATAATATCTTTAACTGTGTTGCAGTTCATGTTAGATTTCTGCAGAGAAGCTTTTTTCAAAATTTGATTTGTGCTTTCACAAATGTATCTGACTTTCACTACCCAGCTTGCCTAAAAGTCCCAGCTATGATCTTCTTGTACGTAGGTAGTCCTAAAAGACTGCCAAGTATGTTTCTGAACAGATTTCCATGATCAGAAGGTTTTGTACTAATTGTGCAAGTTAAGCATGTTTATCATCGTTTCATTTTCAGCATATTTTTGTTTCAACTTTAAAAAACAAGGATTGCATTTGATAACGATGTATGATTATATCATTTATCGAACATGGGCAGAAGCTTTAAAATTGAAGTTCGGTGCCATTTAAATTTCAGTTTTACTAGTATAGTATTACTATAGTACTACTATAGTATTACTGTTTCTCCGAAGTCACTCTCCATGATTTGCATGAATATATTTCTACTAAAGAAGACATAGAAAGCACGTAACAATTTTTTAGCATAAGGGAATTGAAGATAATCTATCTCTGTTCTTCCCTGATTCATTGATTAGCCTGAGAAAGTCTGATTGAGTGTTTCCAAAGAGTGTAAAAATATTCAGTGGCAAGTTGATGCTGATATAATTGAAGTTGAATGTATTAATTTTGTCTTACTGATACAGAAGTCAATGCATTTTAATACTCACTGGTCTGGGTTCAATCCAGGGGCCTAATGCTGTGAACAGCTAAACACCCTTTAGGTGTGTGTCACCTCAGCTTTTGTCAGATAGTGGCCAGCACATCAAACAGGTAGACCTAATATTGGACAGACAGCAAAAATTGTCTTGACAGTGTGTAGAGATTACTTTGTATGAAAAAAATGGAATATTTAAAATTAGCTCAGTATGTGCTTGTTGGCATTATAGTGTATCCTCAAAGCCCTTGACAGTTTTGAACAAAGTTGTCATTTACCTCAAAATGGAACAATGAAATATAAAATACAGTAAACCTCCAAAAAGTCTGTATTTCGATGATTTCAGGATCCCCACAGAAGCCTATCTTCAGTTTACCTTGAGACGATTAGTAGAAAGGCTGCATTTACTAGAACTGCCAAATTCTACATTTGACAAACATTAAATCTGTTTTAAAAAGAAAGAATAGTGCAAACTGCATCTTAAATTTATGCTAGTGGCATTGGATTTAGGCACTTGAAAGCAATTTCAAGAGCAGATTTGCATACAACAGAAACCTGTAAGCAAATTGAAAGTGCTGTTTAGGATTCATAGAGGAACAAAATGCATACTCCGTCTCTGCCATAATTTGTCTTGAGGTTTATGAAATAATTTTTCATCGGATTATAATATTTAAAGTAATTAAAGATACAATTTGCTATTTAATAAAGAATGTGTTTTGTAACTTCATCAAGGATGCTGCCTTTCTTAATTGTAATGGTCCAAAAGGTTGTCAGTGAACTGTACATTAACTGCAGAGATAATAATGATTTTATATGCTAATAATTTTTAAATGAATAACTCATGTAGTTTTTCAGCCACACGGGGAAAATAATTTACATTCCTAAAGCTTACTTCAGTATTAACCCCTTTACTTGGGAAGAGTGGATATCCTTGTGTAAAATGTTCATTTGTTTTACATTAGCACTAATGCAAGCATGTAGGACCCACTGGTGTGAAAGGATTAAAAGCAGCAGCATTAGGCAAGCATGAACATTTCAGAGAGAAATCCTTGCTAGAAAGATCTATTGGGACTGTGTAACTTGATTTTCTATTTATTGATCAGATGCTTCTCGGTTTTGTTACCATTTGAAGCTCCACTGGGATATTCCTGCTGTAGCAGTGCAAATACAAAAATAAACACCAAGAAAACATTAAGGACTCATGCTCACCCCTTGGAATATTTGTGTAGCTGGATAATACTAGTATGGGCCGGATGCCTGTGTTGGGGGGAGCATGCACTCTCTTGGGAGTATTTGCATCATTTGGCTGCGGGCAATTTTAGGCATCTAGTTTTAACTTTCTGAAACTTACTTGTCTCTCTGTACTTGTCCATCTCTTCATGAACTTAAAAGGGACATAAGTTCCTATGTCTTTGATGCTTTAAGTATCACAACAATTAGTTCCTTAACATAAGAAGTATAAATTTCCAGTTTTGAATTTTTTCCTTAGCCAGCAAAAGAATGAACTTAAGAGGAGGAGGTGTGCGTGCTTATGCAGATTTCTGCACCCACATGCCAAGTACCTGATCCTTGATCTTCAGTGACAGTATTTTGCTTCATTTTCTTGACTGTAGGGCATTAAAGAGGCATTTGGAGTTGTTCACCATCATTTCTCTGCCTGTTCTTTAGATAGTAGCCCTGCAGCATCAGGAGTTTGACTTCATTATGTTTCTGACCCACAGCACCAGATTTAGTGCTCTGTCAGCTGTATGTGAAACATCTGAGGAAAACTAAAGCACTTGGCAAAAATGGTATAATTAGTTAATAAAGATACTCTGTTTTTGAAGAAAATTTCATATGAAATACAACATACGCTGCTGTTGGGAAAGGAATTAAGATTTAATTGATGGATGTAAAAAAAAAACCCTTAGGCAATTTATGACTCCTTTTTGTTGTTGATCTTTAGTTGGAATAGGGTCTGCTCAAAGTATGATCTTGCTAAGTTATTTCCAGTATGTGAAAGCATACAGGGGTAGCTGTGTTGTTGGTGTAATGCTTGTCAGCCAATCTACTTGTGTAGGAGACTATCACTGTAACTGGATGTTCACCCTCAACTCCTTGCTACAACTACTTTTACAAGGAAAGGCAGATAAGTATGTGCTTAATGATAAGGAGATCGATGGGAAGTGGGTAAATGACCCGAGTGAGAAAGCTCATTGACCCTCCAGCATGTTACCAGAATGTCATATTTGTTGCAGTGTGCTCCTTGCTGGCACGCTACATGTCCCAGTCTGAGAAGATAAAGCCTCTGACGAACCATGCTTATTATTCACCTGCAATTATAAGACTCTGTGTGCTATTTTTCTTAATTGATAGTGAACACTGGAGCATCATCATGTTGAAAGTGTCTCTTCAGAATGTTGATTTAAAGAAATGAGTAAGAAAGTCTTCTCAAATGTTTTGATAGATGATTCATGGCACTGGAGCTGCTGTCGAGAAGCCGATACAGCCAAGCCTATAAATATGCAGCTACAAGAACTCTGGAAACATGCATTCTGGTAGTGTGACAAATTCAAAAAGCCCTTTTTCTGCTGGAGTAGGTTTCTACAGTTGCTTTCTTTCTGTTCTACATTCAGATACCATTGTCTAATTAGACTAATTGGCTGGCAAATTTGCCTTCTTTTAGATAAAATTGGTTTGGAGGTGAGAGAACAAATACCATCAGTAACCTGAATTACTCTTTTTTTCCATAATAATTGCTCCTTTTTAACAGAGCAGAACTAGTCTTTATTATTTCTAAGGAATTTCTGTTTAATTTACTGTATATGACACATTTCCAGAAGGAATTAATATTGGCAGTCTATTTATAAACCTTTAAACAAAGTAATCATAATGGAATGACTGCCCTCCACCTTACCTGCAGTGGCAGTAATGGATACAGCTCTACAAATAACTGTTACCTGACGGTATTTTAACAAAGCAAGCTTGCTCTAAGTCAGTACATGTGCATTTTCCTGTGTTTTGTATTGTCTTCTGAAGATCCGCAATACACTGAGGATAATGAGAATGAATGATAGCTTGGATGTGCTCTTTCCTTGAACTGCTGGTTGTATTAAATCCACAGCTTCTGTGCAGACCTACAAATCTATAACATCCGTTTCAGATGAATTCGGAAACAAGGGGCTGCATTCTTTTATTCTTGGTCCAGAGATTAAAATTGATCACAGGAGGCACAAGGGAGCAGATTGTACTATCACAGCTCAATGTGGTTAACTGGGATAGTGCACGGCTTCTGTTCTACTTAACTGTGCGCATACAGGTTACAAATATTATTGATTGCAAGGGTCAGTGAAGGCTGGAGGGAGGTTATGTCGCTTGATGCTATTCGGTAATTTCTAAGGGACAAGAGCTATGAACCCTTATAGCAGCTGGGACAGGTACAGTTTAAATCTGACAAATGGAGATTTATGTTTGTGTGAGCTGGCAAAGCCCTTCAGGTAGAAATAATAAATGAAAATTTGATAGGTTGTTTTATCATAGGTCAAATAATGTGCTGTAGAAGAAGGGGAAAAAAGATTTAATTATTACCTTTTCATCAGAATGCACTGATGATAGGTTTTCAGTTGCAGATCTGTGCTGCATAAAAATGAATAATGTTTAGAAGGCTATTTTTTGAGACACTATTTTAAAATATACATAGAGATGGTTTACCTGAAGTGATTAGAAAATGTAGTGTAGGCGGAATGATATGGGAGTAATTACTGAATAAGCTTTACACCATGTTTTTGTTCTTCCATGTGGACAAAACCAGTGTATTAATATTCTAAGATTTAAGATGGGACAATATGTTAACAAAGAACTATGAAACAGTATTTTTTTCCTATTTTGAAATTTCAGATAAAATGGTGATTATTTAGTAACATTTGGAAGACATTGCTGGTTTACACTGAAGACGTTCAAATTTGAAAAAAAAAAAAAGGTTTGGGTAAATCTGTTTTATGTTTTAAAAATAGTCCTATATTTTGCAAGTAATAAGCATGTGGGATTTTGTTCCAGGATTCCTGGATAAGTAAAATTTTGCAAATATGTAATATAGATAAGTTATACAGGGTGCAGAGCTGTAATTGAGCCACCCGGTTGTTTGAATATGGTAGTCACCATAATCAAATACAGTGGAAGCTATGGAAGTACAGGGTAATTGTAGTGGGTTTAACAGGAAAGGCTATAGTTAGATACTTCTGTGATTCTTGACTGATCTCTTTCAGAAATTTAGGAAACAATATTATAAAATTTGGTGTTCATATTTTTAACACTTTGATACCACCTATCAGCTATTATATTACTATTATATTAAAAGTACAGTATGATTTTAGCTAGCACATGTTGGTATTGTCTCAGTACACCTAATTGCAACTTCCTTGCTGTACAGTGCCTGATATCTGACCAAAGGTATTATTCCTGAATATTAATGACTTAATTATTCCTCATATATTTCTTCAGGATTAATTTGCTGCCCTTAATAGAATTTTTTTCAGCTGTTTCTTTCCAACACTGTGGAGGCGTAGTATTTATTTTTCTTTGTGATGCCAACTAAGCATTTATGGCTTTTTCTTTGTGAATGTTTCCCATCCAATTTGTTCTTGGTTTATCCATCCCTTGCATATTTACCATATGTAGCTTCTACCGATGCAGCTTTTCAAGATATTTTTCCATTTTTTTTTAAATAAAAAAGTTAATTTGAAGAGATCTTTTCTATGCTAACATTTTATTTCCCTTTTTAAATTTCCACTGGGTTTGATTATTCCAATATGCCAGCATGACTGCCTATAAACTGGACATATTGGATGGGTAAATGATAAGTAATCTGCTTGGGGAAAGATATTGTTTCTATTGCAAACAGCTATTGTAATATCTTTCTTTCCAGGAGTCTGTTCCTCCCAGTTTCTCCATCCAGTTTATTTGCTTTCACTTCCAAATATTCGGATTTCATGTACTGTATAAAAATCCCTTTTCTGTGACATATGGTTTCTGAGATGATAGGTTTTTTGTGTCCTTCAAGTTGCTGATAGACAGTCCCCAAGGAGATGATCTTGCTTTTGTGGCCATTTCCCTTCAGCGCCGTTTACTGAACGAGAGTAAGAACTGGGGCCACTTTCTTCTCCTCTAGCACGATGCAGTGTGTCACACTGACAAACAGTGTCTGGCTGGCGTCTGGAGGAAGCACAGCCCCCTGTGTCTCTCCTTTGGCATGTTAGTGCTAGAAACATATTTGTAGAAGGAAGAGGGAAAGGCACTCACAACATCAGTGGCAGATCTTAAACTTCAGCGTCCCTGCTCTGCCAGTTCAAGGATGTTCCTGAATAATGACAGCTTAAGCCAGTGGTGAGAAGTGACCAAATTCCAGTCAGGACTAGAAATCCAGTTCAGCTCTATTGTAAGCAGGCTGGAACAAGCTCTTTTTCTGGGTTGAATCGTACATTCTTACGTTAGAGGTGGATTTGACTGAGACTACTAAATGCATTTTTGCTAGTGACCTTTTCAGACTTGTCGCCAGTATAATAAATGTTACCAAGACGACATAAGAAAGGTTTGCAGCAATATTCCACTTTATTTTTTACAGCAGATGTTTCTTCAGTTACTCTATATTACAATTTACAGAACTCTTATGTTCTACAAATCAAGATTCATAGCAAACTGTTTCAGGGCTTTAAGTTCCGCAATAAACAATATCAGGCAGAACAGAACCAGAGGGAAGGTAAGCAGACTTCTACATTTATCCTTTTCTATGATGATGTTTACTTCATAGTAATCTTCACATTTCAGCTAGTTCTTTCACCAGGGCTACCATCTAAATTGCTCGCTCAATTTGACTATTACTTCAAATACAGAATCATAGATGGTTAGAGTTGGAAAGGACCCTAAAGATCATTGAACTCCAACACCCTTGCTATGGGCAGGGACACCTCCCACTAGAGCAGGTTGCTCAAAGCCCCATCCAGCCTGGCCTTGGACATTTCCAGGGATGAGGCAGCCACAGCTTCTCTGGACAACCTGTTTCAGGGTCTCACCACCCTCAGAGTAAAGAATTTCTTTCTGGTATCTAAATACGGGCAACAACACATATCAGTTTCCAACCTCAGAAGAAAGGCTAGAATTACCATGTGTTCCTTAATTAGCAAGCTGTCTATCTTTGTTCAGCTTGGTATCACTTTCTTGTATAGTGTCCTTTAAAGAGTTATGTTTTAAAAACATTTAGTGATACTGTATGCTTCAGTTCTGAAGTGTGCATTTTAAAACAGTGCTTTTAGAGAGTAAGTACTCAATGGAAAAATGTTGAAAATGGAAGTTGAAAATCTTTTTGATGCTTAATTGAATACCTGGGTACTGAGAATTGCAAAATCACATCATTTCTTCAGATCTTTGTTTAATCACCTTGAAACACTGATGATTTTCACTAAATACCTTATTCGTACTTGAGTGATACTCCAGTAATATTCAAAGTATAGGTCCCATACGTTGACTGTAATTAAATTAAGAAGAACAATTAAAACTAGAGGTGGGTTTTAGATGGTAGGCTAAAGCCTTGAGGAAAAACCGGACGGATGATGGTAAAACCAAATTAGGGGTGGACTCTGTATTTGATTGAACTCATGAGTTATGGTTCACCTTTGGACATTTTCGTTGACATTAGGTGCCAATCTAATCTGATCATGGAGTCACTAAATGTTGCGAGGACAGACCATAAGGTTGAAGTGTTTTGTACTCCAAGCTTGGACGTGGAACATTGATTGTGTGGTCATAATCATAATTTCCATCATTCAACTGGATTGATTTTAAACTCGTTCTGTGATTCCGATCTACAGTTTCTGATGCCTAACTTGTGAAATGTTGGCTGCATCTAAATTAGGATTGGACAATTGGCTTCAAACAGAAATTGGATTATAAGAACAAAATTAGTTCTGGCTGATCTGACTACTTAATTCCTGTTGTTTCTATACCATTGGCAAGAGCTCAGATCCTTGTCTCTGTGTCTAATTTAACAATAAAGTAATGTGTGAGCCCTGTAGACTGTGCTACTTACAGGCTCAGCTACTTATGCAAGTGTTTTTAAAAGATGCTATGGTATGGACATGTGCTGCAGCAATTGTGTATGGCTCTTGTTGATAGATGTAAAGGATGTTCTTCCACATACGCTGTACAGTGTTCATTCTAACTTGAGGGTAAGAAAAGGCTAACCCAAGTGTTCTTTTACTTTTCTCCCTTTTCTTTTTCTATGAACAAACCTTGCGAGTGTACCTATTCCAAAGTAAAGAAATCATTAATAAGAAACAGTAAAAAGGAGCGGTTGTATTACAAAATAAATCTACCAGGCTTACAAAGAAAACAAATTTGAAAGAGCCACCTGCTGTGGAGATGAGGCAGTAATCTCAACAGCAGGAAATAAACGGAGAGAGGAAGAAAATACAAAAGCATAGACATTAAAAAAGTAATTAAAACACTTATCTCCATCGACATACATAGCAAACAAAAAAAAATCAACCACCTAGAAAACATATTCTATTGAACCTCACAACAGGAAGTAACAAAGCTGCCACCATAAAAAAAATCTCCAGCAAAACAAGAGAGATCCTTTAAAAATACAAGCCTCAAAAGTATTTACTAATGTGTTAATCACTAATGGACTGACCTTGAGAGAAGCTGAGCACCTGCAGAGCATTTGGAACTTTACTGGGCATGTAGTCTTTCAAAATCAAACCATTAAAAATGTATAGAGAGTAACTCTTTAGATACCGGCAGCTTTCGGTTCCATTTCTGATGAGTGTTATAGCATTAACTGTGATGGTGTGTTTAATATAATCAGCTTCATGGCACAGCTCACGTACCTTATTTGGGTACTATGTTTCAGTACAGTTCACATCTAAATTGTGTAATATTGATCCGTGGACAGCAATGTTATCGATATTGCTATGAATGATTGTGACTTCTTATAAATAAATAGGTAGAGCATATCCTACTGTGTGCAAATAAATTCTATCATGTCTAGGAAAGACTGTAAATTTGACAGTTGTGAGAATCTATTGTTTCAATGTTATCTTTCAAGAAAATAATGTACTTAAACCTCATAGTTCGATTTATACAATTCATGGATTGTGTGACAAAAAGTAAAACTGCTTTAAATACATAGATTTTGATCTCCGCTTCCCCAGACCACAAACTAGACTTTTTGAAGAACAGAGCACTCAGAAATATTAAAGGATGCTTATACACTTAAAATTTACAATATGTACTTTGTTCTCTGCCACACACATTTGTAGTCACACTCTGACCATATGGTACTTGTAGCTGCAGGTCTCTGGGCAAGTGTGGAAAGTTATCAGAAGTGTTATATCTGAAATATCTTTATTTGGTAACACTAGGAGCAAGTTGGAATACTCAGTGTGTAAAAGGGCAGGGAGATGGGACAAAATGGATACTTTCCTGTTAATTCAAAAGGACCCTTTCAGAAGGGAAATGTGGGATTTAGAAATTCACCTTTAGAGGGCCATTATCTTAGCTCTGTATGTACTTTAGCACGACTTTTTAAGAAAATAATAAACCCCATATAAACAAATGTTAACAAAAATAACTTCTCGTGTCATTTCCTCTCTGAAACTTGCATCAGTCTCTCTCCATCTTTCTCCCATGGCTCTATGCCCAGGGCACATGAGTGGGCACAGCTTACTATTCCTATTCCTCAATCTGGCCAAAGATGAAGTCTTGCTGGTGCAGAAACTGTGCTACCTCATTACTGGGCTGTGTTCAAGTTTCTTATGCTGATTAGCAGGCTGTGTCTCAGCTTGTCTAGGCTTAGCCTCTCAGGTATTATTTCAGGAGACTTGCGCTGCCACCGGAGCAGATACACAGCTAATCATATGTTTCTTCTGCCCACATCCAGTTTCATGAGATTCACACATTTTTTTCCTCAGTAGACTTTGACAGTTCAAGGCTTTCCACCTGGTCCAAGGATCTCCTGGGCCCCCCTTCCTCAGCAGATTGCTGTTGTGGAGGTTGGGAAGGGCAGAACATATGTAGCAAAGAGAAATACTTGATTTATTTTCCTATCTAGCATAGTTTTCCCTGTAAGTGTGATTTTTCAAAATCTTGCTTAACTCTGAAACATGAACTAGTTTTCACAGATACGGCAAAAGGTGGAAAGACCTCCCTACCCTCTAAATTTCTACCTAATGCTCCATATTTGCATGATATGAGAACATTTAAGAAAAAAATGTGTCCCATAAATTGATGAATGGTGTTTGATACAGGTTTCAGTTTGCTAGTTTTAAGAAGTAGGAAAAGGGATGTGCATAGCCAGTGAATCAAATTGTTTCCTTTTGAATTCAATTTTGATAAATTTATAAATGTAATTTCATTTTGAAACAAAGTTGAAAGATTCATTACAAAAAATGTCAAAATAGAATGTCTTGGTTATTTGAAAAAAAAAAGAGTATATTCAAACACAGTTTGCAATTACCAGCCTGAATGTACATTGTTACCTGAAAGTAAGGGGTCGGGAAAAACAGTTCAGCCAGTTCTCATCTTGAAAACTCACTGCCTCAAGATAGCAAGAGCTATAACTCTGAAGAGAGGGAATATTGATTGAAAGATCCTAGCTCTTCATTTCTTTACCTGATCCAGCCAACGTTTTTTTCCAAAATCTGTTTTTACCATAATTAAGAATGATGCAAACCAAACTTTTCAGCATTTCACGTAAAGAAAAACAGAAAACCTCACAGTACTCTAGTAACTTTTGTCCCTGTAGGCTGCTGTATGTTTGTACTTCAGCTCTGTTTTTTTCAATTGGAGATTTTTTTTCAGTCAGCTGCCAGTGAAAGCTACATTTGACCCTTACCAAGGAAGAGGGCTTACTTTGTATGTCAGTTATTAAGACTGGCTGAGAAGTTCATTTGAAGCTGCAAATCTGCCCAAATGTGTCAGATTTAAGTAATACAAACAATGAATTTAGGTTCAGAAGACATTCCTGTTTCTGGGGAGATGGGATTTGATCAAAATAAGAAAGAGAAACATGCTGTGCCTCCACTCCCACTTTAGTTTTCCTTTCCAGACCAGGCTAATAGTTACAGTAATAGCAGCAGTACTTACTTCCTTTGCAGACGTAGCTGATTGATGTGTTGACATGCCTTGACTTATTTGGTGCAGCAACCAAGTGGACTAGGTGTGTTGCTCAGCATGCCAATTCCTTACATTGTGTATGCATCACTCTTTTATATTGCCTTGTGTATCTGACAAATTGACTCTGATCTTTTAGTAATTCATATTTCATCTGGGACTGGGGGATTTTGAGAGGATCTAAATTCTGTCTCTTTAACTAGAGACGATGGACTTGACACTGCCCGTTAAGAAAATTAGCATGCAACAGTATTGTGAGAACAAAGAGTGCAAAGTCTTGTTAGAAAGCAGATGTCGTTTTTATTAATACATATATATATATGCATGTATATATTTATATGTATACAAAAAGGATATAAAAATGGGGGGAATGGGTCTGTGTTTTCCAAAGTCACTATTAAAGTGGCTAATGACTCTTGAAAGTATATGCTATGTCATACATGGCAGAAAGACTGATGCTGAGGTAGCACCCACTGAAGAAGAGGTCGTGGGGACCAAATGAAAGAAAGAAAGAAAGAAGGCTTTATAGTAAGAGAGTGGTGCTTACTGAGAGGTAGCTGAAGCATCTGGAGATGAAAGGCAGGGCTTAGCAAAGCAGAGAGCCAGGAATAGAGGTGAATTGCTTTCTGCTTTGTAACTGACCCAGATTGGGATTGTCTAGATAAGCTTTTGCAAAGCTGAACTAGATCTGTCATGCAAGCTGTTATTTTCATGATATTTCTACTTTCTCTATTCTTAGTAAATGCCATTTTCCACAGCATATGAAGCTTCACTGTTGTGGTTTGGATATCAGTTTCTTTAGAATCTTGTTCCCTGTCATCAGCAGGTAAAGAGACTGAGGCTCCAAGGAGTCCAGGGCTTTGGCTGCAGGAAGCACTGGGTGTGGGGGCAGCTGTGGCCCTCTGCTTGTGTATGGGTGTGTAGGGTCCATCTGAACACCACCAGCAAAATTGTCTTTCTAGGCTGCCTCCTCTTAGTTGCCCTTCAGAAAAGTTGTTCTTCAGTGCACGTGAAATAATTGCTATCACTACATTTTGGCATAGTTTATTTAAAGACAGGAGACCTAGGATAATGGAAGATTGTTTCAGGATAAGAAATACCAAGTAATAAATAAAAGAGGCTTTTAGATGGCTTGCAGGTGGATTTGGAGAGCAGACAACTGACTGCCATTGGTGTTAGCCTAAAACCTAGGGGAAAGACCTCATGTTTTTCTGAGTGTTTTTTCTTGAGCGGCTCCTGGCTATTTTGTACTTGTGTGTGAATTCCCTTTTGCTAAAGGATCTCTCTGATTTATCTTCAAAGAGTGTTTCTCTTGCTTCAACTTTTTGACCTAAATTGTGTCTTTCATAGATGACTGGGTTTTTTTTTAAATTTCATTTCTTTAAAACAGTTTGCTCAAAACTGGCTTTTTTTTTTTTTTTTTTTTTTTTTTTTTTTTTTTTTTGTCAAATGTTCTCTCTCCTGAGAGGCTGTTGGCTATTGTCAATATTTGATCTTTCTGTAAAACATACTTCTGTAGGGTGGTTGTTTATTATGAAATGGTGTCTCTCTAAAGTGGATCTTACCAGTTCTTGATCTCTTTCTCTGTTTGTCTGCCTGTCTGCCTCTTTCTTAGCTAGCCTCGTACTTTTAAGAAATAGTCAGTCTCTCTATTTTAACAAAAGTAAATTCAGTCATTATAATGGCAAATACTGAACAGTGAAAGGAGATACGTCAGAATCCAGGACAACTTCCAGCAGATGCTTAGCAAAGAGCTTGAAGCTGTGCCAGATGTTTATAGGTGTAAGAGAAAAATCCCCTGCAATTCCTTCATATGTAAATATTGCAAAATTGGTTTTCAGCAAAATGAAAATAGTAAAATAAATAGCAGAAAATGCCATGTATACTGACTACCTCTTCAGCTTTTTTTTTGGTCACCTCAGCCAGAATCCAATGTATTCTTAATCCAACTCCTTTCATTTCAGTGACACTGAACTAGTTATGAACCTGAACCAGGAACATCATAACATACCCTTAATTGTACTCTTTCTTCAGCCTGTGGGAGCTAAATGACTGATACTGTTACAGACAAAATAATTTTCATGAGCAGATGATAAAAGCGGCAAAAATCAGAGGGGAAAAAAAAAGAGGCAGGGTTTCTCCTTGGTTTTGAACCAGGCTAGATGTTAGGTAGAAAGGAAATAATCTTTAATGCAGGCTACATGTCCCACTAATGATAAGACTGTTTCTTCAGAGAGCAAATTGAGCCCTCTGAACTCTGCTGAGGTTTTATGGATACCTCAACAGAAATAGTTGCATTACTCTGTCCTCTGCTTATAGGCAGTCACTGAGTTTTTTCCAAGGTACAGTTCTTGCCATAGATTATTTTGCAGTATATGCATAGAGGAAAGCCTATGCAGGTTTTAAAATAATTTCTTTAATGCATTTTACGTATTGTACTTTCACTGGCACTATTTCTAGCAGTCTCTTAAGATATCCGTTATTCATTCTTCATTAGCTGACATTCCAGTCTACCCAGGAAGTACAACACTGAAAGGTCTTGAAGATCAGTATGTGCTAGTATTTTCTAACCTTATTCTTCTCAATATCCAGCTGTAGGTCAGCAGTGTTTTGACAGTTAGGTGTTTAGCAATTGAGTCATGATTCTTTTTGTTTTGTAACTAGAGATCAAGAAAGTGCTCAATAACATGAGGTTTTAGAAATTTCAGGGTTTTTTTGTTTGCTTTTTGGCTTGTAAGTCTTTTGAATTGAATGGAAACTGTTTTGGTTTTTTTTTTTGGTTTTTTTTTGGGTTTTGGTAGGGTTTTTTTGTATGTGTTGTATTATAGTAACTTCATTCAGGGATCTAGGAGTTCAAGAAACCTTCCTCATATCAGGTGACTCATGAAAACATCCTAAGTTTTCTTAGGACCAAATCGTAATCTTATGCTGTAATGAGACAGATTTTTGCTGCTTCAGTAACATAAAAAGGCCCTAAACTTTCCCTACTTGAAATAGCACTCCTCGAAGTTCAGTTCTGTTTTATTGTTGACACTAATATAATGTCATTGGGTTTTTCCAGACTAGTATGTCTCAGAGGAGAAAGATTATTCTGCTACCAGCCATGCCTGAGAACAGAGGGAACACAGATTGCTTTGCATGCTCCAATTCTGCCTCCTTGCTCTGAGGTTCTAGTGTGTTTTTGTAGAAAAACTGGTGACATTTACTCCATTTCAGTATGTAGTTATTAATTAGCATACTCTGATGATATTATGGTTTTGTAGATGTAAGTATGAAAGTCTGGGCCCTGTTGAAAATGACCTTATAGATTATTGCATTTGCATGAAAAAAAAGTTTTAACTTCTATGTGCTGTCCAAATGTTCACACAAGAAGAGATTCTTTGATAATTGGAAGATACTTTTTGCCGCTGTTTTTTAATTGAAAAGTATTTGTTGCTATTCTTGGAGGTGAACTGTATCCCTGTCGGTATTATATGGCTTCTGTATAGATGTGTGCTGTCAATAATTGTAAATAAATGTCAGCCAATAGGGACTTCAGGGTTTTGAGAAAAAAATCAAGAATGGCAGAAAATGATGACATACAAATACTCATAGATAAGACAGATCACTAGCATTGCCATTTGTCCTCTTCTCATTGGTTAAGGTGTTTATTATTGCCTCATTTGTATTATCTGCAGACTAGCTGGGCTGAAAAATGCCTCCAAACAAAGTGAACAAAGCCATTTCACAGCAGTAAGGGTTACCTGCACATGCAGGCAAAGCAATCCAAGAAAAGCTTGCAATAGTCTTCCCCAGTAGCTTCCCTGCTTTTGCACTACGTATATCCTGTTCTCTCTAATCCTTTCCTCTGCATTTGTTTTGGTATGAGTTTTATGAGTACGCAGGATATCCAGCAGCCTTCTTTTCAAGTGCCAGTACTATTAAAAGATCACAAGTTATGTAAGCTACAGACTACAAACATGAAGGTACAGTTATTTTTTATGTTCTTTTAGAAAAATCGGAGGGTTTGTAGAAGTGCTTGTATTGAGGATGTTTTTGAGAATGTGTGTGTAATGTGAAACATATGTTGGTCACTGAAATTTCACTTGTAGTTCTGATATACCTTTAATTTCAGGTTTGCCAGAACCGAACAGAGACAGTATATTCCTAGGACTAAGAATGGATCAAGGATTCTACACATCCAAAGACTTCCTACCTTTGGTAGCAATGGCAAGTAAACCAGGTGTGTGATACCATGTGGGGTTTTTTTGCAGTCATGTTCAGTGAGTCATTAGCAGTTATTGGTATATCAGAGTGGACAGCTGGTTACACAGCAGCACATCCAATTACGAAGCACCTCCCAGTGAATAGGTCTGGGGCATGGTTTCCTCTTGGTGTGTTGCAGCTTCGGGAGTGTGGTCAATAAAGTCAGTCCTAGAGACTGTAAAGCAAATAGTCAAATATAAAAATCTAAGTAGATGGCAAATCAGTACCACGAGCAAGTTATATTTGTTATTTTGAATTATATTCAAAAGATGTCATAAGCTTCTAATTTGTCTAAATTATGTTGATAGTGTATAAAAGTTGGTCTTGAAAAAAACTGATGATAAAGGTAGTGCTGACCTATATAAGCAGCTGCTTTGTATATTGTTGATAAATTATTTTACTTGATGCCAAGTCATGTGCCGCATGTTTTATGGACACATTTAAGGGACCACTAGTTCCTTACCCAGAGAATTTACAGTCTAAGACTCGGGTCAGTAGTGGTATGCCAGGAGTTAATAAGACAACACTTAGTTCACAGGCACCAAATGCAGTCTTGTTTCCTGCTTTTACATCTTTGTTTTGAACGCAGAGATGGCTGCATTTGCTCCCCAAGGAGTGTAGCTGCTTTTAGGGGCCCTGAATGTGAAGTCATAAGCCCCAGATGAATGCATGAGAATGCTCATGATTTCTACACTACGTTCCCACTTGGTCTAGATTCCCCAATGTATTGATAATAAAAGAAATTCCATGTACAGTTTTCTGGGCATACACTTAGTGCAGTATGTGATCTTGTACATATGACCACATATTTAACAACATAAATACCTTGTCTACAAACTGATTTTCTCCTGAACATTCAGAAGTTTCTTTTAGCATCATATAGGGATGCCTGCTTATTTAGTAGACTTTTCATAAACAATATGTTAAAGAATATGTCTTCTGCACCAAATTATTCTGCATATAAAAGTAAAGTTTATTAGTCCATTTTATGTGAAATACTTACGAAGGGAAATTCTGCATCCATCTGTCCCATCTCTCTGCTGTTTTGATCAAATGCTTATTTCTGTCTGTTTTCTTAAGCTCAAAGTGAGCTCAAATGGTTTGGGAGAAGAGAGGGGGGTGGGGGTTTTTTTGAAGAAAGAGATGTTTAAAAATTAAACAGATTGAGAATCCGTACTGCAAAACATTTATAGATTAACAAACGAGAAATAAATCCTGCAAAACAGTCCCCTCTTGTAATAATTTAACTAAAAACACTTTATAGAATTCTGTATGGACACATAGCACTCTTGTACTGTAAGTCGCCTGCCTGCCTGACTATCTGTATACTCTGATCTGCATCTTTTAAAATGTTGCACAGTAGACCTCTCAATTTGCCAGGATATGTAATGATTTTTTTTTGTATATTAAAGTCTGCAATGAAAAAAAGAGTGAACTTTGAAGAACTAACCTTTTCTGACTGACAGTAATAGATAGCTCTTTGGTGTTGTCTCTTAATTAACATGGTCTCTTTTACTTAATTTACCTAGTGTCTGTCTGTAGTTGTGGCCACCTCTTGCTCTCTAAAGCATGAAATTTTAAAATAAAATACACATGTGCTCTATCCTGCTCTATCTTCTTTTTTACAGTGTCAGGTCTCTAAATAATAGACATAATAGACTTATTGACAGCGAAATACATATTCTGCCTGCTTATTAAGTTCTGAATACCACTTGTTAACATACTTTCCTGCAAAAGGGGTTCATTCCCTTTGCAAATACATAGACGTGAATTTACCTTAGGAATGGCCTTGTCACCAAGAGCAAAGAGGGCTGCTGTGACTGATCTGTTGTAGACTAGTGCCAGAATGGCACTCTGAGCTACCTTTCCTCTGTTGCTTTTTTCACTGCTCAGTTTTGGTGACAGACTAAGTTCATTACAAATAAATGAGAAGAGCTTAGCGAGAATTTTAGAATAAGAAGCCTATTAAGTAAATAGTAAATGCGGTGCCATATACGATGGGGGGGTGGGGGTGGGGAATAGCATTTGCCATACATTAAGTATTTTACAACTGGAGAGCGAATAGGTATTAGGATGTTATTTCTCACTCTGTCTACATGTCTAAATTAAAAACATTGTTTCCCTGAATGTTATTTGTGTTTCTTTACAATTGCGTGTGAAAAGCTGCTGCTAATATAGTAGGACACTTGAGTTACAGTGCAATGATTAAATGACTGTCTTAGCACCTCCTGACTGAAATTATCACAGGCTCATTGAGAATATAGCTTTATGGCATTATTTTTTCAGTTGCAATAATTTGCCTAATAATAACTAGTTGTATTTAAACTTATGATAGTGTAGTCTTCTACAAGGAACACACACAGTTCAGTTTTTTAATCTAATTTCTTAATCAAATCATCAAATGCAAGCTGTAGATGACAGACACATGATGTCATATAGTCTAAGTAACTTTTTGTGACTAGCTTGTAGAAAGCCACTGTAGATTCAGTGTTTTCTACCAGTGAATGACCTAGGAATCACTGAAATCTTAATATTATTTCTGACTCGTGTTCAGCTGCCATAGAGAATAGCCTCTGAGAACATGTCATAGCCAGAATAGTGTCAGTGCCTTGTAGAAAACTGACTGAGGGGACTAACTTTGAGAAATTATTACACCAAGCTTTTTGGTTGCCTTTTGAAAAATGCCAAGTAGTATTCTTTATAATCTCTTAAAAGGTCTTGTTTTCATTTTGGTTTTTTTTTTGTATGTTTGGGTTTGGTTTGCTTGGTTTTGTTTTTTTTTTGTTGTTGTTGTTTGTTTGTTTGTTTGTTTGTTTTTAACTAGGAGGATAATGAATCTGATAAGAGAGAAACTTACTTTTTAAAAAAAAGATCTCACAATGCTAATTTCAGTCTGACAGGACCCACAATCCTGCAAACATATTATCATTTGAATTCTTTCCAGATAGAAAGGTGCAGCTGCTTAGAGTACTGACTATAAAATTATGTATATGAACATATCTTAAAAATGGGAATAAAACTGTCTTTCTGTGAAGCAGAATAATTTGATAGTGATGCTCCATGCTTGGAAACGGTAAGATGCAATTTTACAGTGCTTTGGATACAAGTACCTTTTGAGCTGTCATGCAGAAATGGTTTCTTTTCTCGAAAATGGGGTTTTCCTTTCATCTTTCAGGGATGTGTGCCTGTCACTCTCCGTTGCCATCAGTACATGGAACTGTAATTGTACTTGGGGCAGGAGACACTGCTTTTGACTGTGCAACATCTGCTTTACGCTGTGGAGCTCGTCGTGTGTTTGTGGTCTTCAGGAAGGGATTCACTAATATCCGGGCTGTCCCAGAAGAGGTAAAATTGAATAGCAGCATTTATGAGAAGGAGTACTGGTTGTTATTTCTACAGGGCTTGAAAGTGTGCTGTAGACATCTTCTAAAGATTTTGTTTATAATAATGCTCTTAAAATGTATAAATGTTCATTAAAGATCTGGGGCTCATTTCATGTAATCTCTGTCTAAAGAATTTTCTTCTGTTGTACCTGTTTCCTGTAAAGTCAGAGAGATGCAATTGCATACAGGGGATAGAGTTTCTTGTAAATTGGAAAATGCAATAACTTTTTTAGCTTTGGAAGCATCCCAGAGATCAAACAGCCATTTGAGAGTTGTAGGTGACTCTTCAGGTCATGGTTAGATCGTAGAATGATTCTTTCTGGCTGCTGTCAAATGAATCTCAGTGATCCTGATGTTGCCTTGGGAGCCTACAAATCTTGTAAGAAAATTACTTACAGTGATTTTGCTTTTGAATCACTGCCAATGGCAATAGAGCAGTGTCGTTCAGCACAGATTTCACTAACCATTTGGTTTTTAGTTTGGCATTGCACTTTGTCTTTTATAAGGACATCTGCACATTTTGAAACTAACTCTGCTTCCTCAATGTATCTGTACTACAGGAGGGTTTCTTTCCAGTTAAATTTTCTTATTTTGGTGGTCTTTTTCCATTACCATTTATTTGGTACATACTTTACACTTTTGCATACTTGAGGATAATCGGGACGTCTGATGCATCTTTCTAATGAGATTTACGGTAGTTTAGTCATCTGTTTCAAGAAGATGGGCATCTTAGAGATTTTGTAGAAGGGGAATGAAAGTTCAAAAAAAATAATACAGGGTCTCTATGCAAAATTAACTTCTGTTTCTGCTGCACTTCATTTAAGAATTCTAGACACAATGAGATTACTGAAACCATTGCACAGACTGACTCATGTGCTATTCAGGTTCTTGCTAAGCAGGAATCAGCTGCCACTGAACCAAAATCTCTGTTAGCAGCCTGGGTAAATTCCTAAAAGTTGCACTCATGCAGTGGCCTTGAAAAAAAGGAAGACAGTTGTTAATGACTGTTTGGATACTGTACACAGGTGACTTCTACTGCAGAAGAATGCATGGTAGCATATTGAGTCAAAAAATGTTTTGTGTTTTTTTTTCCATAAAAACACAACAACACACGAGTTATATATTTTATTGCTTCTGTTGTACAGATGGAACTTGCAAAAGAAGAGAAGTGTGAATTTCTACCTTTCCTCTCCCCTCGGAAAGTTGTACTTAAAGGTGGACAAATTGTTGCTATGGAGTTTGTTCGAACTGAACAAGACAGTGATGGAAATTGGAAGGAAGATGAGGATCAGGTTGTCCGTCTGAAAGCTGATGTGGTGATCAGTGCCTTTGGCTCCATTTTAACTGACACTAAAGGTAACCCTGCCTAATGCATTCAGTAAATGCCGATTGTTATTTTAGCTGCAGCTATTTCCTATCCTTTGACAGTTTTGTGAAATGAGCCTTCTGGAGCTTGTGACTGCTGGTTCTCTTCGCAGAAATTTCTTTGTCCTTTAGGTATACCTCTTAGAACAAAACTCAATGGTCTGATAACAAAACACTTTTCTGTATATCACTGTATAGAGTAGAAATTCATATTAGAGATACGTTTACTCAGTATATATTATGCTTCCTTCTCAATGCAAATGGGATCTCAAAGAATACTCTTGGGAATTTCTTCTGGTCTCACTAATTAACTTTAGAGAAACTCATTATACTACAACTTTAAACTGAACTGATCTGGTGTCTGAAACCTTTTTTTTTTT